>NJDC01014597.1:687898-716849 GCA_002245475.1 Calephelis virginiensis
AAAAAAACTAAATATACAATAATGATACACATCTGTAACCAATATATCATACTAAAATTCAACTTTCCTAAAACAAATAGGACAATTTACGGCCGAAGTTAGCTTATTTACAAAATCATTTTAGCAATCGCTTCCCCAATTATTATGAAGCAAAAAAAAAAACATTTGACAACTAAAAATTAACAAAAGTTCCAAATAGTCATGTTTAAAAAATATATATATACCTATGAACCTAGTTATGTACGTAAACAATTAAATACATAATATTCAAAAATTGCTATAGAATGAATATAAGCCCAACCTAAAATCACATCTAAAAAATTAAAGAATTATTAAATCTGACTAATTTATTGAAACGAATGCATGACTTTGGTGGTTTGTGGTATAAAAAATATAGGTACATGTCAAATCCAAGAACCACTTATTTATTTCATCGGTTAAAATATTCTAACCTCTAACTAAAGTAACCCAACATACAAAATTATAATTACCAACCGTCCCACCATCTGCGATGTAATTATGGCTTATCTCAGCGAGACTTTTCCTTTACACCACCTAACTTCACGTTTATCAGGTAAAACTTTCTTGAAGCAAATTGAAAATTTTACGAGGCGAACCGCCGCGAATTAATTGTGTTATCAAATATTAATGTGCTATCTTTGCCCCGAGTTAATTGCCGTGGAGTTTTGTGAATTTTGTGAGTTATACCGCTTCTGCTGAAATCGCTTTAACTTTTGTTTATAATGTTATTTTACTTATGAAGTTTTAATAGGTTCATCAATATTGAACAAAAGTATGGAATAAACATAGAAAACCTCCACATTTTTTTAATATTATAAATGAGAATGTGTGTATTTGTTTGTCCATTGTTTGTTTCATGTCGCAAGTCGCAATAAAGGTATAATTTTTGTATGATAAGAGTCAAAAGAGTGGTACAGACTTCATTTTATTAACATTTACAAGAGTTTCCAGGATAAACCTACACATTTTCATGGGCAAAGAAGTGCCCCCCCCTGTCATTTCTTACCCCTGGTGGTAAGAGATAATAGAGCGAAGGTATTAAGCCTAACATACATGTATACCAGCTATCTTACTGTATGGACCCGAATATGACAGTGTCATTATGGCGGTAGAAATTGGTAAGGCAGTGGATCCCTACCCTGACATATTGCTGCACAGTATTCTACCGCCCGTGGTTTTGTTAGTAATAACCCATTTTGTTTAACATTTACGAGCTTCTAGGCAGGATGACGGTCTTTTCTACACAGAGGATCCGTATTAACACTGGAGACACAACAGTTGCACGTGCAGTTGAGGGTAAAATCTGAGACAAAATACTTTGATATTTCTGTATCTTTTATGATTACTGAAATAAGAAAAATTATCTTTAACTTGCCTGTTCACCTGTATATCACCTCAAGGAGTCCAAGACGGAAACACACTAAATTAAAAGGAAATTGATGAAATCGAAAATCTGGAAATTCGAAAATTTCCTTAAAGGCACTTAAATTGTAAAATTCTGGAAACATTTTCTCAATAAGATAGAGAATTCCATTACCCAGCTATTCGAATAACAAAATATGATAAAAATAATCTAAATAATTATTCTTATAAAGTGTATATTATGGTAAACGGAATGACAGCAGACCTCAAGTCTATAAACTAGTAAAAAAATATTTTAATATATAATAAATTAATATTTTAATAAGTAACATATTAAAATATATTAAATGTGTATCAAACAAACATTAAGGAGAAAGTCTTGTTTAAAGTGTTTCTGTCCTTTTCCCCAGTCTATCCCTATTTCCCGGGATAATTTCGATCTCGCTTATTGTTCCGACCTATAAACAATAAATAACTAACACATTTCGCCTGAACGTGCTCTTTGTGCGCCGCGAGCTAAGAACACGTTGGTTTCCTAGTAAAAGTACCGGAATAAATACTCAAATGGAATTTCGTATTTCAATTGGGAACTAATGAGAGCTGCTTTTACTCTTGTTTAAAATGTTTATAATGGTTACACTTTTATTATTGGGTAAGCAGACATTTTATTGAAATTGGAATTCTGGCAAAATTAACTAAACCCAAACAAATCGAACCACTGTTTACATCCTAAAACGTACAAAAACCGTCTTTACTGTTAAAAGACTTAATCACTTTGATCGGATTTCTATGAACAAGGTGTACGGTACAGCGATTTAACTTACGTTCTCCTCTTAAAGGTGACAGATAAGGAAGCAGATGGTCTTCTTTACACAGGGTATATGAATTTATAGGGGAAAGTTGTTTTCAATGTATTTTTTTAAAAATATTCAAGCGTAAACAACAGCAGTCTAACTAACACATCAAACAACCAATAATCTACTTACAGCATATTTGTTAAAGAGACTTGATGGCAAAAAAAAAGATTATCATCAAATAATTTGACTGACCACAAAATTATTTGCCTTCTGCTACTTTTTATACTAACAAAAAAGAGACACAATAAGGAGTTTTAGACGATCAGTAACAACATCAAAAACATTGCGAATTTAAGACTGAAATGGCAAGTCACATATTAAGTAATTTTAATGGGTACTACAAATCGGGATGTTAAGCGCTAATAGGTAATGGTCAGATTAGGCAATTTGATAAATGTTTAACTAAAACCTAATTAACTTGTCATCCAGGTTATTCTTTCTGGTTTTTAAGATCATCAGATCCCTACCAACTTAAAAATTCACCACCTCTGCGAACAAAAATCACAATATCTACTGAAAAGCTGTGGTAATACATTATATGCTCGCTTTAACGAGCTACCTAATGAGAAGGCAATTCCTATCGTCTACTAATAAAAACAGTGCAGAATAAAAGAATACTGATAAAAAATTCAAAACAAATCAACTTTATATAAATCCCCAGTACAGTCGATTACAAACCTGCCACGTGCGGATTCAGTCGCCAGGTGCGCCGACCACACTCTAAATTTAACATCTTTATTTGTGTTCCCGACTGTACACGCTTGCAAAACGCACCCTAATTGGAAGGTAGCATTTGAAAATAACACGACTTATTTCTGTTGGCCATTAATATTGTTTTAAGTATCGAATGGTTCCAGGGATTCAGTGCACACCTGGCTTTTTTGCCGGATATCAAAAAATGGCATCGTAAAATTTTATTTCTTTAATTCTGTTTTAGGACTTAGTATTTATTCTGAAGCTAGAATATGCATGACGAACTTTTAGTGGTATATGTTGTACCTCACTTACCTACATTTGTATAAAGTTATTATGTGTTTATTCTCTTAGCAAAAATATGTTCTGAACTATAAACATTTTTTATTATTTTACATATCTAACAATTTAAATCAATGAAAATGAAAATATGAAACAGACAGTACACCGGTGGTCTTAATAAGGGTTCCAGAGGGTTAAAAACACTGGTTGTGAACATTGGTATGAATCTGTATGGACCGTAGATTTAATGCAAATTTAATAATAATCGGAAAATTGAAACAGACTTTCCTCCAAGATACACCTTGGAGCATCCATTGAAGCAATAGGGTTGTCATGTTATTTTTTATTATTGTATATATTTCATCAATCGAATTACAATTACATATAATATAATAAAACTACTAGTAGAATGTTGATTAAATTTATGTGGGACCATTTCGGAACCATTTGCTATTTTTATAAAAAAGGTAATCAAATGAAAGTTGGGAGTCGGTATTTGGAGTTTTACAGCGCTAAATTCTTTTTATCCATACAACTCTAAATTGTCACCATTTTACTTCTATTTTTAACCATTTATAAAAAGGAGAAGATTGACTCGATGATTGTGGTTATGACTCTGTTATTTTTTTGTATGATGGTTACCCGATTTCTCGGTCAATAACGAAGCAATTTGGATGGTTCGTTTTTGTAAAAGGTCATGATTTCCAGATGGTTCTATATAAATTTTATGATGATATAATGTATATGTGATTAATATTTTTGAGTTTTGACATTGTTATTGATGCCGTCAAATACATCTCAAAAATCACTAGTGATCCCACTATATAGTAGACAAAATGTATGTGGGACCATCTCTGAAATATTAGCTTACCTATCCTTAATGCAACGAAAATAACGAATCTAATTAGTATTGTATTAAAAATGTACCTATAAAATATAATGTTGTATATATTGTAACATAAATAATTGCAGTCAGGTTATTGCAGTTTTACGGCACTTTTCATTTATTAGATAAGAAAAAAATTATATCCCAAAACAAAATGGGCCGTGTTAGCTACATCTTTGTAATATTTTATTGCTAACTAACATCTCGTGTAAACGTTTAGCACATAACAGACAGATTTATGACAGCAATGCGACTACCACCAATTCTAATTTATTTATATTTATGTATATTCTATTTTATTTTAACACTTTTCACAAGCTTAAGATTAATTCAGAATTTGTACCGTATATACAGGTAAATGTAAATTCGCAACTTTTGCTTTACTTATTACGCTTATAATTTGTTTACTTTGCGTTAAACCAGTTTATGTAATTTGTTTTGGGATATTTTTTTAACCAACTACAAAAAAGAGGAGCTCAATTCGGAGAGCATATTTTTTTATGTATGTACACCGATTTCGCCGAGATTTCTGAACCGATTTTCATAACTCTTTTTTTGTTTGAAGCGGAATAGTTTCGAATTGGTCTCATAAAAATTTGATTCGGGTAGGCCCCATAGTTTTTTATTGAATGAGTATTTTTTATCTTCTTTACATCCACGGTGTACCTGTCATATCTGCTAAAAGCACTACCAAGATAAAATTTTATTCACTGGTGCCGGCTGGGTGTGTCTCTTATAATGATACGTAGTTTTTTAGTTTTTGGCATATTCGTTAGCATCTAATATGAGTCAAATTTAGTTTACATCAAGTTGATTTAACAAAGTCGGGCTTTAATTACTTATTCAAAATTAGTAATAAGTCGTCATAAAAAGTCCAATCCGGGTTTCGAGAAAGTGGCCTTCTTACTCAAGCTAATTCATTGAGATTTTGCTGTAAAGAAAAAAGTTATAAAAAACACATACATACATATACATACATATCTTCACGCCAAGTCCCTTACGGGGTAGGCAGAGAGTATCGAGTGCCAGACCTCACGATCCTAACAAACCTGTCTTGCTTCCTTCACATTCATAACCCTTTTCATACAAACACGCCGGTTTCGGAGACTTGTCACCACCCTCGGATAATATCCGATTGATCTGATCGTAAAATGTCAGCCTTGGTCTCCCCGGGTACCTACATCCATCCACATTCGCATTGTATATCTGCTTTGTCAATCTTTCATCTGCCATTCTTTCCACATGACCGAACCAGCGGAGCATGCCCTTTCGCATTTTAACACCAACACTTTCTTTCAATCCCACTCTTTCTCGGATTTCACTGTTACGAATGCGGTCAGCGAGCGTTACACCACAGATTTTCCGTAGTGCTCTCATTTCGACCGCATTTATCCTACTTTCATGCTCTTTCTGACATAGAATTAAGCACAGAATTATGCAAATTATTAATTATAAAAAACACACGTAACATTAATTTAATCATTAATACTTTACTTCTGTAGTATAACTAAACAAAATTTTACAAAATGGCATCAAACGTGACTTGTTTTACCGAATGCATAAATTACGAAAAAACTGCATTTGTCTTTTTTCGCGATCGGGTCTCTAGCTTTGTAATAGAAATATTTTTTTAATCAAAAGAAAGAAGTAAAATAAATACATTTTAAATTTCTAAGTGTATACATTGTAATATATTTACATCTCCTGTTTATAACTCAGTATAATAAAACGAGTTGAAAGCACCTAAATCTCGCATAAACATTTAGCCAACGCGTACCATAGGTAGGTTTATTGCCGGCCAGCGAACACCGCCAGCAAATTGATTTACGTCCATTATATTTTAAATTTATAACACACATCAAAACTAATAGTACATTTTAGTCTGAAATACTGTAAATGACAAAATTACTAAATGCTTAAGTCATCTATGTACATTACTAGTGAAATGCAAATAATTGAAACTGCAAACGACTTCATAAGTAAGTCATCTGGGTCAACAAAATAAAGTGTTTTTCTGGACTTCCTTGGGATTTCGTCATTAAAGCTAGACTTGGCGATTGGTCCTATTGCTTTCGGAAGTGACCTTTTAAATGAAAAGAGGATTTTGAAATTGGTTCAGTTATGACATAGAAATCGATTGCCATATATGAAAAAAAAATAACATGTTTTTTTTTGAGGTTAGGTAAAAATCTTTTTAATCTCAATCTTATGTTGTCTATGTATTTAATTGTATCCACATCATTTATTTTGGTTGCTCTCCATTTAGAACATGTGCATTATAATAAGCATTGACTTTGTTTAAATAATTTCACAGAACAGTTACAAAAGTTTGTTTTGTTTGTAAATTGACGTCTAAGTTTTGGCTGAGTTGGACCGAGATTCTTTTCCAGTTTAAGCGCTCATATAATTTCGTAGCTGTACCCGCATCTTCTAATACGACTGTCTGCAGTAAAAGCGAACCCAATTTTTACTCGATTACAATTTGTAAACCGACTTTAGTCGACATAGACAGACAGGACTTTCCCTTGTGTTGTTCTGGGCTCCCTCGTTTTGGACCGGGCTTCTTTGACATCTGCCTTCCTGCCAAGCAGCTCGTAAAAGACGAGCAAAGGCTTACCGTCACTAACACCGCCATATCTGACTAGGTGGTAGAGTTTCGCAGAGACTCGCCCGGATTAGTACCACCGCCTTACCTTCCTGCCGCCATAACGTCAGTGCTTGCCGTTGACGTGTTCCGGTTGCAGGATAAGGTAGCAGGTAAACTCACTTTTGTTTGAGGCCTAATATCCCGGCCCCAGGTTGACAACGTACCATTACCACCTTTGGTGTCTCTAGGCGGCGTGAATTACTTACCACCAGGAAATCCATCTGATTGCTACCTTCCAACATCATACAAAAAATATAAAACAGCGCATTGACTCAGTTTGTTAGTTACCATCACCGTGACTATAATTAAGTGGTAGAGTTTTACGATGACTCATTCATGTTGGTCAGGAAATCCGTCTGCTTGTTTGCCTTCCATTATCATAAAAATAAATAAAATGAAAACAAACTTTTGCATTCATAAAATTAGTATGGAAGGTAGGTATATATTACAAAGTCCACATACCAGCTTAAGATGATCTGTGCGTTTAAACGTTTTCAAACATTCCAGATTTCAAGTTTTTTTGGTCATTTTATAGTTCTGGACTACAAAACTTTTGACATGGAAGAAAATTGTAAATCACATACCTACTAAAAAAAACAAAAAAAAATTAAAAATAAAATTGGGCTATGCATTAATGAATTACGGATACCCTTTTAGTAAACATGATAAAATTATAACATATAACCTTTCTCAAGATACAGAGTGCCAAATATTGCTATTATCAGTTTATAAGATTCGACGTAAATCGCGATCGAGATACAGACATACAAACATACAGACAAAAGGAAATAAATTTTAACAATTTTTTCTGCCTATTAGTGATTTCAAATTATTTTTCTATCTTCAACATAATTAATTGACTGTTCTAAAGTTTATATGTATAGATGTAAATAAATAATAAATAAATATCCTTGGACAAGTTACACAAATTGAATCTAACCCCAAAGTAAGCAAATTATATGCTTGTGTTATGGGTGTTAGTCAACGATTCTAATACATAGAAATACTTAAATAGATACCAGCAAAATTTAATAAGCACCCAGACCCGGAAATGCAGACATCTAAATGTTCATGCCTGCCCCCGTCGGGATTCGAACCCGAGCCTCGCGGATGATCGGTGTAGTTAGGCGTGTACGCTAGCCGCTCGACCAACGAGGCGGTCGAATAGATGTAAAATTGACTTACGGCCAATGTTAATAATGTATCTCAATCTAATGGATTTCAAATAATCTAGATAGCTGCGTATCCGGCGGCCTATCCCATACCTAATTGCCATATTTATGATTTATCCTGTCCACAGATATGTTATTGGCAAGCGATAACATAAAAATGGATTAAAATATCAATCTTGGACAGCAAGTTTTGGATTAGGATTGATTATTAATATTGGCCGTTATTCTACATCAAACAATTACTATACAAAAATCAAATTTCAATTTGATTGGTCTATTTCTATACAATTAGCAAACAAACATGTTCTCTCATAATATAAATAATAATTTGCGTATTACGCTGATGCGGTGTAATAATAACAGAGATTTACTGTGTACTAAGTTATAAGAACTAGATATATTCAGTTTTGGCGCCAGGCCAACCAGTGCTCAGGTATTATTAACAGTACAAGTATATATACTCTCCAGCAAAATTTTACGCTACCTATTAAATAATAGCGACTATTTAGAAGGGATTTATACCCATCATATATATAATTCCCCGTATTCATGTATTCCCGTGTTGGTCCAGGCTCCGCAACCCGCAACTTCGAATACGACTGTCTGCAGTAAAAGCGAACTCAATTTTTAGTCGATTACAATTTGTGAACTGACTTTAGTCGACATAGACAGACAAGACTTTCTCCCGTGTTGCTCTAGGCTCCCTCGTTTTGGTCCGGGCTTCTTTGCAGAATAAACCAATTGCCTTCCTGCCAAGCAGAGTTTCGCAGCGACTCGACCGGATTCGTACCACCGCTTTATCTATTCCTGCCACCATAACGTGAATGCTAGCCGTTGACGTGTTCCGGTTCGTAGGACAAGGTAGCCGGTAAACTTATTTTGCTCAAGGCCTAACATCCCGGCCTCAGGTTGGCAACACACCACTACCACCTTTGGCAATAATTATCGCCTCTGTGGTCTAGCGGTCCAGGTGTTGACTTGACTTCATGAGGTCCCGGGTTTGATTCCCGGGTTGGGCAACAAAGAGAAAATGTGTTTTTTCCAATTTCCTAATAAAATTAAAGTTGCGCGGGATTGGATATGCGCCCGGTTGGCGATAGGGCAAACCTGCCACATTGTGGGACTTAGTGTTTTGGGCTAGTCGTGGATTGTGCCTCTGCCTACCACTTCGGGGATGTGGACGTAAAGATACTTACTTTTTTTATGACATTGGAAGGCAAACAAGCAGACGGATTTCCTGGTGGTAAGAAATTATCGCCGCCTAGAGACACCAAAGCGGGTAACAGTGCGTTGCCAACCTGAGGCCGGGATGTTAGGCCTCGAGCAAAAGTAAGTTTACCGGCTACCTTACCCTCCAAACCCGAACATATTTATTCTATCATGTTTCGGTTTGGAGGGTAGGGTAGACTGTAAACTTGCACAATAGGCGTGACATTCCCGCCACAGAAAAGTAACGTCTATGGTGTCAATAGGCCACTGATTCTGATCTCTTTAATGTCAGGAGAGGCGTGTGTTCGTTTGCTTACTTACTTACTTTTCACAAAGTCTACTAATTATTTTAATACGAAATCGCATAAAAAGTCAGCTTTGTTGTCTCAAATTTTTTAAAGTTAATATTTTATACCTGAAGGTGCAAAAAAAAAAACAAATGAATATATTTCTTTACAGAATTGAAAAGAAAATTCTTAATTTTTCCGCCAGGGTTGTCAATTAACGATTCCTAGTATTAAAATTCAGCACATGTGCGTCCATTTCCTATAATTTATTCTATAACAGGAGGTGTAGTGTGAATCCAATCAACATAAATTGGAGCCCAGGAGCCAGAGCGGTGCCGCTGCAGCGACAGATGCCGTGTAATTGTCCTGTGACAATTTTTTCAGTCCAACCCCTAATGTTATAGCTCGGTGATCGAATCTGTTTAAAACGGGCTGCAAAAATATGGAAAAGGATTTTAGAGCGATGTTTTTTTAAAAGAAACTTTTAGAAGAAAAAAAACATTTTAAGCCGTTTTAATTTGAGACTTGATAAAACCGAAAATACTAAAAGCTAATAAACACGGATTTTTTCTGACCGACTTTTACATGAGATTGGTTTTTATTTAAAAAATAATCATGAGAACGCCTTTTACACCAACTAATATAAGTTATTACAAAATAAGTATATAAATTATACTATGTATTTACATAAATTTGTGTAAATAATTTGGCACGTAAACTAAAGGATAAAGACAGAAATTAACTTTAGCTTTGCAAATTTTACATCATGCAGCTTATCGAAAACATTAACTGCTGATTCAAATTTTCCAATTACTTACATATTGTAAGTTATTTATTCTTCGATATGAGCAACGCTGGCGAATGGGATAAAATGTAATCGATCTAATTATTCCATGTCATAAAGTTTTCAGTTTCAAATTTTTATCAGGACCTGATTAGGCATCGAAGTGCATCTTTCGAGTCAAACTTTTCTTAAATTTGTACGAACGTGAAATCATCGTCGTCCTAGCGAAAATTATGCTTTAATCAGCACTTGGCGTTCTCTTTACTACTCTTACTTCTCCTCTTTACATGGTTTTCGATATTTTTTAATTTGAGTCTAATGGAATAGGTTGACACAAAGAATATAAACATGCTAACATCGAAATCCAAAAAACATGAAAATCTGAAGGAAATCTTTAATTACATTTTTAAGATAATGAACTACGGAAACTGATTCCGTAGTATGTTAGCCAGCGCCCTCACGCACTATAGCGGGGATGCAGGGGTGCAGTGTACTCAGGTGTTGAATCGCGATTCTGCGTAGGTACGATGCACCGGCCCTTCTATTATACATTCAACTAATGAAAGTGCAACAAAATGTTTGTGATAGTTATTATTTTTTTGTTACAACACAAATTGTTATATAGCCCTGATGATGCTTGTGTAGCGAAACCGGTTGGCTAAACTATAAAAATAAAAAATAATAAAATATATTGTGGAAAGTACAAGTGTTTCTAAATAAATTGCATCAAGAATGGAATTCCACCAAGCATCGACGATAAGAAGTATAGAATCTAGTTATTATTTCGACTATCCATTGTTTTCCTAGTATAAACTGAGAACATCTGGCAAAAGAAGTAGCTTTTTGATGATGTAACGTAAAGCCGACTATTGTTAACGAAATACATAGTTTGCAAATGGTTACAGACATTATCATACGATGACACGGAAGAACTTATGAAGATTAAAATATAACTTTCTGTTTATTAATTACACCGTCTTAATTATATTTTTTTTGTAGATTGTAACACTCTTACATAGCTTCTTTAGAATATTGTTATTTTGATTTTTTTTACAAAACAGTATAATATACTGTTTAATAATATGAATAAAACAGTAATTTAATAATATAATAATATTTGTAACAAGTAAACTGTTCTGTGAACGAGGTTTAAGTTAAATTAAGTTGCAAACAGGAATAAAGGTTGCCTCGATACAGGCTTGCCTAGTAAGGCCATCAACAGATATTCGTTGAAGCTGTTAATAATGTAATCTGTAAAATAAAGATATTTTTCATTTTCATTTTCAAAGTGTACAAGAAAACACGAAGGAATTAATTCTTTATTAACAAAGTTAGATTCTTTAGAGATAAGACTCTTGGTGTTTCAATAATAGAGGATATTACAATAATAGAGTGAACCTATATTAATCGCCATTTTGCAAAAAAGCTGTTGAAGTAGTCACCGCACCAACTGATTAAGTAACAAATTTTGCTAAAACATGAATTTCTTTTATTATTGGATTCATTAATTTAATTTAAAGTTGCAAAATTGAGGAGGTTCTCAATTTAACGTGTATATAAACACATCCATTTCTTTCTTAAACCACTCTTAACTTTCTACATAGTAGTTATATTTTGTAGTTATATTACGGTATTATATATTATAGTATATAGTTTTAGTATATAGTATTATAGTTTTGTAGTTATATAGTAGGTATATTTTGTAGTTAGTTATTTTATTTTGTTAATTGTTAATTTGATTAAGTATGCCCCTAAGGTGGTCATGCATACAAATATTGCATTATGTGTTGATTTTCTTATTTAGTCAACAAAAATTGAAGCCTGTTTTCCTACAAATGTTTAAAAATTAATGTTATCCAAGTTCTAATGCGTTTTCAAATTATAGCGAAATTAACGAAAGGCTTTTAATATTTTTATGTGTATTTATGATTGTTGAAACGTTTAAATTATTCAAAGTAATTATTGCTATAACATATAACATAACAAAAGAAAACCATTCTGATGTTTTACATTCTTAAAATTTTAGTTTTTAAGTTAATTTTACTAATATTAGTTATAAATGCGAAAGTTTGTGAGAATGGATAGATGTTAGGTACTCTTTCACGCAAAAACTGCTGATCGCATTAAGTTAAATTTTTTTAGGAATACAGTTTATACACCAATTTATAAAAAATGTAGTTTGGTACGCAGGCAAAGCCAGTATTAAAAACTAGTATTTTTTGTATTTATGTTTTTTTTTATTTAATTGCAGATAGTAGCAAACACAATTTTCATCAAGTTTCACCCTTACAAGTAGAACGAGCAATATCATTAGGTAGGGGACTGACCAAGAGAGGGGATTCACCCTTCGGCATCCCCACCAAACTCTTTGATGTGGCCGCCGTGACCGTGAAAATGTGACGGCGATTTGTTCAAATGCGATTAATTTATTTGTGATTACTTTTTTTGTGTCGGCATTTTAAGTAAAAATATTTTATATTCTATTAATAGAAATGATTCACTGCCTACATTATTTTAATGTTTTATCGTCTATTATAAGTTTTTATTAATACCGCCATGGATGCTCTGCAACAAAATTATTGTTATAAATGCATACGTTCGTCAAAATGTTTAAATAAATGAACGTTTGAATACATAAATAATTGTGCACTAGAAGCCAATGTACTATACCAAATTTATATTTCAAACATTACAACTTAACTTAATAAATAGTATAATAATGGTACACATAGGCCGTATTATTCTCATCGCGATCTCAGCCAGACCACCTTAGGATGCATACTTAGTTATTTTATATATAATAATATATTTTTTACTATTTTTTAAGGTTTCTGGCATCTGTGGCCTAGCGGCCCAGGTGTTGGCCTTGACTTCATGAGGTCCCGGGTTTCGGGGACCCGGGGGTCAGGCGACAAAAAAACATTTGGTTTTTCTAATTTTATAGTAAAAAAATGTTGCTCGGGATTGGATACGTACCCGATTGACGATAGGCTTGCCACCGTTATGTCTCGGGCTGAACACTCTGCTCGGCCCACAAAGCTCAGTGAAGTTGTAAAAACCGCGAGGTTAGCAACAAGTTAGTCATTCAAAAAAACAAAAAAAAGCTTGGCACCTATCACATTGATGGACTTAGTATCTTCGGTTAGTCTTGGGTGCCCTGGTTGTGCTTCTGCCTAACTTTTAGGGGTTTACTTTGAAGATAGCTTTTAAATTTTACCGAAGCATTACAACTTACCCGTAGATGTTACAACTAGCCTCTTCATGGAAAGATTGATTAGTTATATTTTGGCTTAGTATAATTCCGTCTCTGACTTCTTCCTTACTTTCCATCACGTGAGGTAATGATCATTAGATTAAACTATTAGTCATTCAAAAGATACGCTTTATTGTTCAAATCGATTTGACGAAATATACCATGCTGTTACAGTATCCTTTTAAATAATAAGGCGTTTATTCAAAATTAAGATGATATCGATTTTGATTTATTTCGTGATTATTTTAGGGTCCCCTAAAATCAAATGAAGTAACAATAAAAACATCAAAATATTGCTTACGGGCCAAAGGTTCACGTGTCTATTTCGGCTTCATTGCTTATTGCATTGATACCCGATAAGCGACCCCCACCCTTACCAATAAATACATAAATAATATGAAGCAGGGTGTCGTGTGTCCAGATTTTATCATACATGGAAACCGTTTTGGACAAACGTATTGCTTGGGGTTCCTCGATACTTAGTTTTAATAAGGAATAATATTCAAAAATATTAGTTATTTTTTCTCCGCTGCAAGCTTTGTGTGTGACGGTTTCCAGCTAGGAAATAAAATAGATTTAGAATTGCTAAATCTATAGATAGAATAGAATGACCTTCCCTCTATACTCTTCGTTATTCTAAAACCATAAAGATAGATCTTACCATTGTTATGTTCCAGTATGCTTAACTCACTCAGAAACTTAAAATCTTGAGTTCAACTTGCAAGTCATCTCTAATTTTATTGGTATCTATATAAAACGTATATTTTTAATAGTCACAATATGTGAAAAGAACTTAAGAAGTCATTAAATTCTTTGGTGTCTTTATACGTTTATTTCTTAAAATACATCAGTGAAAAGAATTGGAAAAGTTAAGCCTTTTTATTTCTCATTCGACTAGTTTGTCCTATAATTAAGACTCGGCGTTTAAAGCTTAAATTCTTAAACAGTAAAAACGCTATATAATACGGAACCACAGTAATAAACATAGTATTTCACTTACCTTATTTTTTAGAACATCTTTACATAATTTCATTTGTATCTAATAAATTGTTTATTTCTGAATTGTATTATATATTCTAAAAGATAAGGTTGCATTTCGTCTGTTTGATGAAAATCATGGCAAAATAGATGTGGTTTAGGTATAATTGTCTAATACCCCAAGAGTCTGCGAGTGGTCGTTGCATTAACATTTTAATGTTATTATTGTAGTTACGACGCAAATAGATCCTTAAGCTGCGTCTAGACGACACGGCAAATGGCTAAAATGGCTAACCTATATAAATTTATTATCAAAAAAAAATTAGTCTACTAGTCAGTAGACTCATTTTTTTTTGTTTGTAGATGGGCTAGCGTACTAATGTGAAGGTTCGTGTTTGATTCGCGACGGGGACAAGATTTGTGTGATGAATATACAGGTCTTATTTCTGATTCTGGTTCCTGTACCCACTCACAACGCAAAAGTATAATTTGCTTACTTTGGCGCTAGGTCATTTTATGTAGATTGTCCAGTTCACGTTCAACTTTACCAGCAAAAAAATATGTTATTCTACACATTGAGTACGGGAAAAAGACATCCAGGACTTTTAATGCTTCACATTTTTTTTGGACAAATCACACAAATTGAATCTAACCCCCCTTGTGTTATGGGTGTTAGTCAACGATACTAATACATATAATTACTTAAATAGATACCAGTATAAATTTAATAAACACCCAGACCCGGAAATGCAGACACCTAAATGTTCATCACACAAATGCCTGCCCCCGTCGGGAAACGAACCCAAGCATCGCGGTTGGCCAATGTAGTTAGGCGTGTACGCTAGCCACTCGACCAACGAGGCGGTCAGGTCAGGATCATTGTTCAGTCTTCAGCATTCTCATAAATTTAAATTATAAGGAACATTGTTTTACCTAACTTAAGGAATTTCACTGCGCCACAGTTTTTACCTTTAGCAGTTGAGAGCGCTTAAACTGTTTGTATGTCTAACGATTTTTGTTCCGAATAAACTTTTAATTTTTTTTCCTATAGTGGGTCTATTGGCATGTTTTGTTCTTTATCTAGTTAGTGTTTCTCAATCAACTTGTTTTACTGGCACCTAATTTTATAATAACGGAACCAAATTAAAATCGGCCAGTTGAGTTAATTCAGTATTACTTCTGGAATGTAGGTATATTCGTATGTCGCCTCTCTTTACAATTAATAAAATTATGTCTTTATGTAAATATTATATGTACATAGCATTTCAATAGGTATGTATCCGTAAAACGCACATAACTCTTTGAAGTTTGTGGCTAGATTATGAATCCTAAAACAAACGACATTTTTTTTAAAATTTATTACAAAATTGTTGAGATTTTATTGAGCAAAGAATATTATTACCATTTTAGCAGTCATAATGCACGTGTTCGCCAATACAAAGGTTAAGCTAGATAGTAAAGAATTCAAACAACAAAGAGAAAAACAAACCTGGAAAATTGCGAGGAAAATTACTACTTTATTTTTTTTTCCATATAAACTGAACGGGTGGAACGAAGTTTGCCGGGATAGCTGATTTTCTAAAAAAACAACGTTGATCCGGGACTCGATAAGTGCCCGGTTGGTGGCAGGTTATTACCTTATAGGACTTATTGTCTTCGCCTAGTCGTAAGTGCCCTGGTTGTAACTCTGCCTCTGAGAATACGGATGTGAAGATACTGCTAAAATTCCTTTGCTTATTTTCTTACAAAAAAAGCTATTTCTATAATCTAAGAATAAATTAAATACCAATTTTCGCATGTCCTCGTCCGCATTCGCCACATGAAGTGGCCACAGAAGATACTGCTAAAATTCCTTTGCTTATTTTCTTACAAAAAATACTATTTCTATAATCTAAGAATAAATTAAATACCAATTTTCGCATGTCCTCGTCCGCGTCCGCCACATGAAGTGGCCACAGAAGTTACTGCTAAAATTCCTTTGCTTATTTTCTTACAAAAAAACTATTTCTATAATCTAAGAATAAATTAAATACCAATTTTCGCATGTCCTCGTCCGCATCCGCCACATGAAGTGGCCACAGAAGATACTGCTAAAATTTCTTTGCTTATTTTCTTACAAAAAATGCTATTTCTATAATCTAAGAATAAATTAAATACCAATTTTCGCATGTCCCCGTCCGCGTCTGCCACATGAAGTGGCCACAGATATGTTGCAATTAGTGTAACATTAATCAAGTACAAGTGTGCCAGATAATTAGCCCTTGGAGGAATGTACGACGTAATGTATGAGCTCACGCCGACCGAGAAAAACCTTGCTAAAGCAACTTGCGGCTTACTAGCGCGTTTTGCTATGCAAACGTTGAAAATGTAAGAAATAACTGGTTATATTCAAAGTTGGATCTTTATTCTTAAAAAAAACAGCGTTCAAATAGTTTAGTAGATTTCTATAGTGCGCAACCATACACTTGTCTCTTGAGATACCTACTTGTATTTGGTGAAATTTTCATTGATTTTACTTCCTACGTGGTTAAATTTTCATTGATTTCGCTTCCTATATTATAATCTTCTACATTAACAACAATGTCAAATCGATTTTTCTTTTATCAGTATATTCAAGGTTAAAGTCACTTAATTTGAGCTAATTTAACACTTGTATTTATCTACTATACAGTGTATAGTGGAAAGTGGAACAAGTGTGTATGCAATGGAATTCCACCAAGTGCCGACGATAACAAGTTCTATACTTTGTGAAATTCTACTTCTACTTTAGATAACTCTAGACTTTTGTACCTGTAGAACTTTTTACTGAAGCTGGAACAATATACAATCCAATTGAAACATTAATGTTCCATGGATGTTAGAACTAATCCAAGATAGTATTCTGGTATATAAATTCATATCGACAAGTTAATTAAAATCGTACCTTCCGCTTTAATAAAATAGCTAGATCTAAATTGTTATAGATACATCATGTTAATCGTATATTAATGGCATTGAACACATTTAATTTGCCAATAAAATACATTGGCAGATTGACTATGACAAAATGGCAAAAGCGTAAATCATGCTCTTATCAAAAAGGAGAAGAAAAGAACACATTATAAATATACAATGCCATCGTAAATCAAGCGATGACACACCGGACGCCGCGCGTGGAAGATCAAAACAATTAGAGATTGCATTAAAGACTAATAGTGCGGGCCTGTAAAGGAGATTCCTGTACTAATTACAATAACTAATTGTTACTGAACAGGATTAATAGCTCGTGAAACGAACAATATCTAGGCATTTGTTCTCGGAAGTGGGTATTTTGAGTTATATGTCACACATTGCTGTTAACTTTACCGCCTCGTTAGTTAAGGGGTTAGAGTATATACGTAACGGCACCGACAATTCACGAGGCACAAATTCAATCTCTCAGTTAAAAATCTAAATTAGAATTAATATAATTAGTTAGAATTTTAAATCCAATATAAATCCAGCGCCTTTACCAATTCCTGTCGTATTAATAAGTCTGTCGTGTTCTGGTCCGGGTTAGTAGCTGGTAGACTCGCACAATAGGCCTCACATCCCGGCCACAGGACAGCGGATCATCTATAACTTCTATGTTTACTATAGGTCACGGTTGTCTATAACTATCAGGATAGCTGTGTGCTTGTTCGCAGACCTTCTACGGGGATATGTGCGGGAAGTGAGGAAGAGTACCGCACTCTCGCTTATACTCGTTCCAGTGTTTAGCCTCTTTTGCTTGGGTACAGTTGTATACATGTTGCATTTGTAGAATGTGTTTAATGCTAAAATAAATTTTGATATTTTAACAAACACACAACTTTTTCGAGTGGCTAGCTTACACACCTAACTACATCGACTAACCGCGAGGCTTGGGTTCGATTCCCGAGGTGGTCAGGCATTTAGATATCTGCATTTTTAGGTCTGGGTGTTTATTAAATTTATTCTGGTATCTATTTAAGTATTTCTATGTATTAGTATCGTTGACTAACACTCATAACACAAGCATATAGGTAATTTGCTTACTTTGGGGTTAGATTCAATTTGTGTGACTTGTCCAGGGATATTTATTTATTAATTATTTAATATATGTATAATAAATATAAGTTGGATATGAAATGATTTTTTTACTTTTTTGTACGAGTACATGCATTGTCATGTTTGTGACACAATGTGAAGGTTGCATAATTAATATACTAAGCTATGGCATCGAACATATTAAACAACATGTTTTTTGAACTGGCGCTATTCAATTGTTGCACTCGATTGTACAAAATTAACTTTGCGCGAGGAATATTCAAGTTAATTACTAAATACAAGAATTATTTAAAGTCATTACTAAAATATTACCAATACTTCTGTGAGAGTCCGATAATGATCGGTAAAGTTTGTAGGCTATGATCTCTTACCATCAGGTGCACAGTTTTCTTATTTGATACTGTCCCGAAAAATCCATAATAATATCTTACCCGTGTCCTTTAATTCACGTCAATAAAGTCGATATTCGCACGTTTAGCACCATCCCATTTGGTCGCTCTGGTCATCAATCAAACACGACTTTGACGGAGGCGGTATAATCCAGTTTGTCGACTGTCTGTCCATACATTTCTAACACCTACTAATTCGAGATCAGGTGTTTCCGAAGAGTGATTAATGAGATGAACGAATTTGGTTTTATCGAGTTTTTAGATTAGTTTACTTCGTGATAGATTAGAATGATCGTCTCGTGGTTTGAGGGGTTACTGTTACTTACTATAAATCAACGGTGAGGCTCAGGTACGGTTCCTGCTACGCAATTGTTTATACTCAGTTGAATTTATTAGTTTAAAAAAAACATCTTCACGCCCATATCCCCGAAGGGGTAGGCAGAGGCACAACCAGGGCACCAACGACTAGCCGGAGACACTGAGTCCCACAATGGCAGTGATATCCCCATGGATAGGCAGTCTGGCGCAACTTTCATATCAAAAAAAAAAAAAAATAAGTTTGCTATGTTTTTTATTCCAAATCATATGAGACTAGTTGCCTTATATCTGAATGCCTTTATGCTTACTTTCAAATTATACGGGTTATACTTTTTCAAGTAAACATTATACAAATTCGGTTTTGCTATGTATCTATGGAAGTCCCGCCTCTTATTACGTAGTATTTATACATATACTTTTTGGTGATAGGTGGCAAGCCTATTGCCAACCGGGCACCTATCCAATCCCGAGCAACATCTTTTTTTTATTAGAAAATTGGAAAAACCCAATTTTCTTTTTGTTGCCCAACCCGGGATTCGAACCCGGGACCTCATGCAGTCAAGTCCAAAAACTGAACCGCTAGACCACAAAGGCGATTAATTTTACATATTTTTAAATAACGAAACACTTGTAATGTTTTACGTATCATTTATAATTTATTATTTTGTAAACAGCCTACCGGTTCCGCTTATACAGCATCATCCGGGCTAAAACTTAAAAAAAATAAATTTTGCCGGTAATTACTAAATATTAAATTATAAGTGATACGTAAATCAGTACAAGTTTTTCTTTGTTTAAAAATATCAATATTTGGAAGTTTTACCAAGTACCGACGATGGAAAATATCAAATATTAATTTTGCTTTTACTTTAATAGCGTTTACATAATACTAGAGTAGGTACTAGGAGCCCGTCTCAGCTTTGCACAGATGGACAAGTTTCTATGTAATTGTACTTACAATCCTTTCACTTGAATCATTCTATCTATTTAAAAAACTTTATCAAAATCCGTTGCGCAGTTTTAAAGATAGTATACATAGAGATAGACAGCGGAAAGCAACTTTGTCTTATTCTATGTAGTGATTAAATTTTCCTTCTATAGAATTTAATTTGCTTTGAAAATGTCACTGAGATGACGATTAGAATCATTATTACCTATACAAAAAGTAGTGTTAATTACTTAGCAAGTCTGCTGGCTACCCTACTCTCCGGACTGGAACATGACAGAGGCACTGTGGATGTGGAGGAATAGGTATGACGGTTTATACATAATCGGGCAAGTTGCTGCATAGTTTTCTACCGCCAGTATGTAGTCTCGTTGGTAATGAACCATTTCGTCTTTGCTCGCTTCTTACAATCTCTACCAGACAGGACAGAAGCTGGTCTATTCTACTCAGCGGACCCGGACTATCACTTCAATTAGTTTCAATAGTAGCGACTTGGCGAAATGTCCAAGTAACTTTTGATATTTATTATTATGACAGGTTTCTTGGTTTACATCTATAGACTATGAACTGAATAAACTCTAGGTCTACTCTACTATTTTTTCCGATTCTAAAAAGAAAAAAACTTTTCTCCTTGTTATTATAGATCAGTTGGTAGTTCCTATTCAATAGGTACTTTTTATTTCACATATTATGGGACGTGTACACTGAATCCACCCCACTATTGCAAAGTACTCACAAGCAAATTAAATATTCAAGTGCCCAAATAATTTTAGATTTCCAAACAAAAAACTAGTACAAGCACCCGCGTATGTACATCTGTCGGTCAATCGTGCCACGGGGCATATCCTAAACGATTTACCCCTCCGGGAGCAATCATATCGAGTGCTATTGTCAAAGATAAAAAGGTAAAAAATTGAAGTATGGTAGCGCCGCGAGTGTAAAAAATGGATGTGGTAATATTGTTTAACTTTTTTTGCAAAGCCTTTAAAACTGTTACTTCCTTTTCTAACTTTTTAGATGAAAAGACAACAAGAAATGATCAATGAAAGAAAAAAAATATTAAAATATTACTATCTTACTATTACTGGAAGTTATCCTATTTATTACAACTTTGCATTATAACTACAAATATTTATATTTGTATCATGCCTTGTGCTGCTTCGTTAGTATTGCATCCTAAAAATCCAGCATTTTAAGAACATATTCGCATTTTTTTTAAATATACACTGCTTCACAATATGATAGAACATTTATTTAGATCTAGTTGTATTTGTTCAATGTTCATACCTGTATTTTTTTATCCAAATCGTCCAAAGTGATGGTTAAAATCAGTCCAAGTCTAATGATGGTCCAAAATAATTTAAATGCAGTAAAACTGCAAAAAACCGACTTCAAATTTGGAACATATGTGGTTTTTTCATTAATGCTAATGTACACCTGGACCAAATTATAATAGGACCACCGCGGGAGAATAGGCTTTCAATTGAAAAAACGATTTTAAAAACCCGTCCACAAACACCTGAATAATCGTGAAACATACATACAAAAAAAAAACATACGGGTCGAATTGATAACATCCTCCTTTTTTCGTCGGTTGAAAAATAGTATTTTATGTGATAAGTATACATTTACACAGATTAATCGGACAATAATTAGCTCAGCAACAATAAAGATTGCTTTATTGTCGTTGAGATTTAGGTTTTAGATTCTGCCTGTTTTTAAAGCTTTTTCATTCTTCTCCATTTAACATGGTGTTCTTCATACATGATTGTCTTTATTGACTTACGTGTATATTACAAGATTTTATGTTATTTTTTAGTCAGAATGAGCATTTAGCTAAATAATAAAAGAGGTTGCTAAGCTAAAAGTTGTTACGTAATAAATATTTTTATTGGAGTACCTAAACTCCATTGTCCAACGTGTGTTGTATTACAGTATTCTATATCATAATTTAGCCAGAACATGTATCAAACTAAATGCTAAAAGTGCTTACTAACCTAAAAGTGGTTATTTAATGAGCATTTTTTATTACTTGGTTTGGATAACTTCAATCGGCATGTTAAAGTTATTTAGCTGTCTCAAGAGAAGTGTGACCTGTCGAGGTAAAAAAAATACTATGGTGTAGTCCTACGTTCATATAGTATTCTCTCATCGTTTTATCACAGAAAAAAAGGTGAAAAAAGAGTTTGCTTTATAATAATAGTTTGAATTTACCACATCGCAAGCCCATATTATTCGTACGTCCGTTTTATTCAGAGGTTATATTAAGCGCACCCTCAGTTTAGAAACCGAGTGGCGAGCTTCGAGTGGCGAGGTGTGTTTTGAAGATCGATTATAACAGATCTTTTGTGCAGAAACTGAGGCAGCACACTATGATACTTTCTGACGTTTTTTAGAGCTCAGATACTAAAATGGATCCATCATGGGACAAATATTGACATCTCCATTAATTAACCTTTTGATTGTCAGCCGTAATCGCATTTAACGTAGCCGTAGCCGTAAACGTAAAGTATTTTAGATTAATAAATAATAATAATAAGAAATAGTCACCCCTGTGAAGGCCTTGACTTCATGGGGTTTCGGGTTTGATCCCCTTGTCGGCAACAAAAACATGTATATTTCTAATTGTCTTATAGAAATAACTTTACCCGGGACTTGATAGGTGCCCGGTTGCTGATCGTAGGTGACCTAGTTGTGCATCAGTCTACATCTTTAGTGATTTGTGCGTGAAGATATTTTAGAATAATAAATACACGAAATTTATTTTTTTCACGTCAAATGTGAAACCACGCCCATTGTGAAATAGGCAGAGGGTATCAAATACCAAGTGTTAAAGCCCGGTGAAGTTGTAAAAACCGCGAGGTTGGCAACACATTATTCATTCATTAGTCATTCCAAAAAAATATATCAAAACCTGCTCAGCTTCCTATGCATTATTTATTGTTTGTTACATTACATTGATTATCAACTTTAAACTCTTCATATTTATAATGACAACATATAAACTAAGGAAAAGTAAACATAATATAACATCCACACAATTTTATTTTTATATATGATATTTTCCACCGCTTGGTAAAACTCCCGAATGTTTATTTTTTTAAATAAAGAAATACTTGTACTGTTTTACGTATCTATTATGAACGAAACTGGTAGGCTATTTGTAAAATAATAAATTAAAAGATTTACGTAAAACAGTACAAGTGTTTCTTCATTTAAAAATTTGAATTTTATTTTTGTCATCAAATATGTTGCTTATAAAATTAAAAAAAAGTTATGTATTACAGGAATAGCACCCTATCCTCCGGCATGAAATTGAATGTTTCTGAACAAAAACGCAGTGGTGGCAGGAAAATCTAACGGCAATAGTAGAATAATCCGTGACAGCCCTTCTTTACCTACTTTTAAGAAAATATTGAAGGAACATTACTTATTGTTAAGACAATAACATACTCATATATTATCCTACTAAGATATTTTAATATTTATAATTGTACCTGTTTTTTTTACACACTTTATTAGTATATTTTTATTTATTTGTCCTAAGTATAGCTATAGTTAATTGTTTTGTACACGATGCCTTCCATTTTATTTTCACAGTTTAATTTTTTTATTGGGTTGGCTGGAAGAAATTTCTTTAGTTAGAAATAAGCTCGCCTTTTGTGCATTTTTAACTTTTCGTGTATTTTGTGGATTATAGTTTTTGTGTGCAATAAAGTGTTAAATAAATAAATAAATAAATAATCCAGTAAAAATAGCCACACAATAAAGTATGCAATATTAAAAAGCAAAGTAAGCAAATGCATTTCTAGATAGTTGAAAAATATATTTATTCTTCAGGTAGGAAGGTGTTGTTCCATATTTTAGATATAAATTGGCTAGTGGAACTCGAAGATTCAGTGTTTGGGTTTGGGTTGACATTTGCTAGAAGACGGTGGTCTATCAACCGGCATTGTCAGTCGCGTTTCGGTTATTTATTGGCTTTTCCCTAGATCCCTTCAATGTTTAAAAAAATAAAAAGTGTAGTTGACGACTAACTAAGGACACAACATCCCACAATGTGATAGGTGGCAAGCTTATCGCCCACCGGACGCTTATCCAATTCCGGACAACTTCATTATTTTTAGAAAATTAAATAAAATGCATATTTTCATTATGTTTTTTTTTTGTTAATCAACCCATTAGATCACATAGTGAAATAAAAAAAAAAATTATTAGGTTTTCACGTGTTGTTCCGGGGTTATTTGCAGAATAGACCATCTGCCTTCCTGCCAAGCAGCTCGTATAAGGCGAGCATTGGTTTACTGTCACTAACACCTTGACATCTGACTAGGTGGTAGATTTTCGCAACTACTCGCTCGGATTGGTACCACTGCCTTATCAATTTCTTCCGCCATAACGTGAACATTTGCTGTTGACGTATCCCGGTTCGGAGGATAAGGTAGTCGGTAAAATTACTTTGGCTCAGGTTAGCAACACATCGTTACCACCTTCGGTGCTTCTAGGCGGCGTGAATTTCTAACCATCAGGAAATCCGTCTGCTTGTTTACCTTCCAATATCATAAAAAGAATGAAGCAACCATTGACATAGGATTGTGATTCACTGATTTTCCCCGTATTGGTCCGCGTCCACGTAGCAGAATGAATCATCTACCTCTCTGCCAGACAGGTCGTAAGAAGCGGGAGTTGGTTAAATAACGTATTACCAACGACTACTGGTAGTAGTGCCATCCACCGTCTTACCTATTCCTGGCGCCATCATGACTCTGTCATATTTTGACCCGGAGGTTAGATAGTAAATTTTCACAATAATTATTCGTTTAATTTAATTATACAACCGATCAGAGTACAGCGATGCACCTATAACATCTGTAGTGTCTAGTCCACGGTTGTCCGTTACCGTCAGGAGAACCGTGTGCTTGTTGAATGTCTTAAGATATAAAAAAGCAAATCTGCAGCAAAACCAAGATGTCAAACGTTAAATAGTTGATGATATTTAATCTAGCGACAACAAGTATTAGACTATGTGGTTGCAGAGGCATTACGTGGTACCGTATCGGAAGATCTGCTTCGTGTATTTAGCTGGTGTTGTGGTACACCTCACCAGCATTCCTTCCATTAAACAACCGGACTAGACATGGCTAACTTAATCAAAACGCGTTGCCGCAGATCAGTATGGTTACTCTTGAATCTTGGATTTCATGCTAACTGGAAATCGGAATCTGTTGTCATTTTAGATACTCAACACAGTAGGTATATAGGTAGGTTCAATTCCAAAAAAATCGATCCGATAAAGTAACATAATGTTTCTCATTACCTAGGTGACACAAAACGCTAGTATTTGGTTTAATAGTACCTAAATCCGATCCGATTCAATGTCCAAGATGCATGAAATAGAGATTCAAGAGTAACCCCACCGCTCATGAGTCACGAATTTGAGGTGAGCAGCTCAAAAATATCCGTCACTTAAATTTGACCATTATATGTCAGCCAGCGATGTTACAGCTATTAGTCTTAGTCACTGATAATATGTAGTTACCAGTTTGAGATATTTCAATTAAACCGTGAGCTGAGAATTTAAGCTTAAACTGCAGGTCTCATTTAACCTATAGAGATCCTGTATCCTCAGATGAGCACGTAGACTTTTAAAAAACCCATTCTCTATGTTTTCGGCGAATTTGAATTTTGGCGCGCAATTTTAGGTAAGGACATAGTTCCGATGTACTTGTATAAGTACATAGACAAAAACTCACCAGAAAAGTTTTCTTAGTCTCCGTGCCACCCCTTATACTTATATACAACATAAAATTATTATTTTTTTGAAAAAAAAAAGCTCCGGACTCTAGAGGTTAAATATTATGTTAGCTGATTATTTAAACCAGTTCAGAGCTGTTTAACTTATTGGTACGTTTTCAACATATGTCAATATCGTCTTTGGTATTTATTCAATCTATTCTGGTAATAAGTATTCTCTACCTATATAATTTATTAGAATCGTTGACATATAGTTTGACCTATAACAAAATAGTATAATTTGCTTATTTTGTAGTTAGATTTAACTTGTGTAATTTGTCCAGATATATAAATGTTTACTAGCCGATCAGACGAACTTCGTATGACGTATTAACAGCTACTAACTGCATTTAAAGCATTATTTTTCACATTTTCCTTTAATTTTCCCGGGTTTTCTCTTCATAGAAACCTTCTCATAAAACCAATACATCAAATAAGAAAAAAGTAAAATTGGTCCTTCCGTTCTCCGTTTCGTTCCGAGTATCTAGATTTGGTGTCTATATATTACTTGTATTTTATTAACACTATACATTCCTTTCCCTTTTTTAGCTTATAATAATACAAAAAATATAAATTGTGCACAAATGTTTTTAGAAAATACCCTTCGGATATCCGATACAAATACTTCAATAATACTTCAGAAGAAATTCATTCCACGCGCAATTGAGTTTAATTATCATACCTTTTCAAAGTTCTTAATTACCTGAGCCATAATTATTTTACCGAGAGACTGCTGAAAACTCATTAGAACGAGCGACAATCTTCATTATTTACCTTGAGCTCTAATTAATTCCTTGTCATGGTTTTTGCTTCGGCGTTTGAGTTATATCTTCGGGACTGCACTGAAAATGAAAGAGATAATCGATATACTTAACCACAAGAAAGAAAGGGATGTCGAACTGTCTCCTATATCTGATTACCATCTTTTGGCAATTAGTAAAACACACAAAACTCCACCCCTCGCGTGTTCTGGTCCCCTGGTAGGTGATGCTTAATATTCACTCGTAAATTTCCCGAAAACTTAGTGCCAAGGTGGCTCTAGATTTAAATTTAAATGCACTTGGACGGTTGCTCACTTCAGATAAGGTAGTCGATGTTTCAGAATTAATGCATCTGTAGGGAGCTTGGAGTTGTACTTAATGTTTCCGCTTTCCTAGGAGACACTTCTTAATGAATTATAATTATATTAATAAAATGTTTGGCTTCAAAGTTGCTAAATTAAGGGCAGTAAAATTACAAAACCGACTCCAACTATTTCATTGGGTAGCATGTTTCGATTTGAATATTATTTTTTCCATAGATAGCAAATATTTTCGAAATGTTCCCTCATAAATTTCATCAAAATCATCTTAGTAGTTTTTGATTGACAATTAATAATGCATACATTTTACACCTGTCGCATCAGATAAAACTAATATGGGACCTACTCGAAATCATTACCTACCTTCCTAAAAAAGAACCGTCAAAATGGAGTTGGCAGTTGGCCGAGTAATCACGTAATAAACATACAAAAAAAGCATAGAGTCGACTTGAGAATCACCTTTTTTTCGAGTCGGTTAAAAATGACACATCATTACTGTTACTTACTCTGTGTATACGATGTTGACTCAATTTTACACATATCAAGTTGATATTGTTGTTCCGGAAGAATTGAACAAAAAAGCTGCAATTTTTAATTTCAAAAAGAGAATACACTCACTAATATACAATTTTTTTGTAACAAATGTCTTTCACCAATAATTGACTTTTAAAAATATATTATCTAGCTATAGTTTCCACTGCTACGGTCACCTAGTTATTGATGGTACTAAATTGGATAGATATCAAAAGTAATTCAAATGATTTTTAATAGATTCCAAAAAAGTATCAATGTGCCGGTTTTTGTGTGTTATCATTTAGGTAAGTAAATAAGTATATTCACGTATATTCACGAAGGGGTGGGTAGAGGCACCCAAGACTAATCAAAGACACTAATTCCACAATGTGGCAAGCCTGTCGTTAACAGGGCACATATCCAATCCTGGAAAACGTTATTTTTATTAAAAAATTGAAAATGTATTTTTTCTATTTTTTTGTTCGAACCCAGGACCTCAAGAAGCCAAGTCTGACGTCAGACCGCTAGACCACAGAGGCAATGATCACTAATAATTAATTAAAATCGGTTCAGTCACTAAAACTCAAAAGTCTAATAAATTTTTACTAACGATTAATATTTGTTTAAAACAACAAATAGGGTTATTGAACCAAAGTATTAAAATGAGGGAATTCAATCCCGGAGTTGTGATTTTCATTAAAATTCAACAAACTATATCTAAGTCTTACTTCCTAGTAAAAAGGGTAAAAAAAAAATGCAGTTTAATCTCCTTATATAATAAACAATCTACTTTTGTTTTTAAACAATTCTATAGCCAAACCTCTTTTCTAAAAATAGATACATTTTCATTCCGAATACCTGCCATTTAATAAACGCATGTTCTTTGATGTGGACGTTATTATGCGAGAGACACCCTTGTTTATAAAAAACAAATTAGAAGTAGAAATGTTTGAATAAGTGTGTGATTGCGGTGGGGACGCCGAAATAAAACCAACTGGACGCCTCGCCTTTCATTTGAGCCTTACAGTTACAAGCATATTGCCATTGAAATAAAGTTCTTTGGGAAGGTATTCGAGAAACTGTATATTAAAATTCTACTGAAATCTCTAATAATATCGCAAATGCAAAAGTGTGTTCTATATATGTTCTATAATGGGTAGATGTTCGTTAGTCTCTCACGCACAAACTTTACATCAATATAGTTTATACATCAGAATAACATATAAGCTACAATTTATTAAAAAAAATTGATACGCGAGCAAGGACGCGAGTCGCTAGAAGTTAGTATTAAACATAACTTAAAAATTAGTCATCAGGGGCCTGATTACGTATCTTTTTAGTGATAATTACTGGGTAAAGTGTGCATTAAATAGCTGTGAAATGACGTGTTTTGTGTTTTTGTGACCAACATAAATACTATGGATACAGCAAAC
>NJDC01014597.1:717196-752468 GCA_002245475.1 Calephelis virginiensis
ATAACATACAAGCTACAATTTATTAAAAAATAATTGTTACGCGAGCAAGGACGCAAGTCGCGAGAAGTTGGTATTAAACATAACTCAAAAATTAGTCATCAGGGGCCTGATTCCGTATCTTTTTAGTGATAATTACTGGGTAAAGTGTGCATTAAATAGCTATGAAATGACGTGTTTTGTGTTTTTGTGACCAACATAAATACTATGGATACAGCAAACATAAAACACGTCATTTGACAGCTATTCGATGTTCACTTTATACTATGATCATTACTAAAAAAATATTGAACAGCCCCACAGATCTTTATACAATATTTAAACAGTACTAAATCTTATCTTAGCTTATCTTTCAAATAATTAGAAAAGAATGTTCAAAATTGGCTCTCCTAGTAGAAAGTCATCAAAATTGGAATTCTTATTTATTAAATGACAATCTATTTTATTAGTTTTACAACTTATTTACAGAGATCTCGAAGAATAAATTTTAGTTATTATATTAGAAGTTATATCACTAACTATATGACTAGTCAAAAAAATACAAAAAAACGTTATTTTCGTACAAAGTGGACAAGCATTTGATCAAAATATCGCATAAATTGTGTAAATCTGGGATATTTGTGATGACATGAAAAACACCGGTCGGGTAATGGCGGCTTCAGATGTTTTGTTCACGGTCGATTAGCGGGACGCGGGTAATTGGTGACACGGCGACAAATGCGAGGTATATTGAAACGGAATTGAAACTTTCATCTCATTTGTGATACATCTTTAGGGATCCGTTAACGAATACTCAATTTCTGGGGTCCGAACATTTTTACTTCACATTGTGAGCAATACAAAGTCAAAGTCAAATCTTACTTTATGTTGTAGTTAGAATGCTACACTTGAAATATGCCAAAAACATTTAAAAAAAACCATTAAAATTAAAATAAAACAAATCAATTACACAGAAACTCATATATGTAAAAATAATACCGTCGTGTTTATAAATTTTTATGAAAATGCATTTGACCCTATTAATATCACAATTTTTAAAGAAAAAAAATCAATTAGAAATATAAAACAAACGGTTTAAAAACCGCGAAAATGTATCCCAAGTACGGTACAAGTCCTAAAGTTAAAATATTTTATACAAATCATGGACATTATAAATGAATGAATATTTTTTAACTGAGTTTTATGAAAATTTAAACGAGGTTCGTTGCGATCAGTAGACCATATTTTAAGCTTCCAATTGAAGACAATTGCGCTTATTTTTGTTATATTAAAGCCTATGATTCAATCAACTTACTATTGCTTTATTTTTTATTCTATTAATTAATAGCGAAATTCAGGACAAAGTTGCGAATTTTATAGTGTTCAAATAAGTCCCAGTTACATCAAAAGAGACCAATGATTGCTGGTCGTATTTTAATTATTTTTCCATGAAATTCACAGTGACTATGAAGCTATAAGCTACACTACTGGAAGTTAGTATTCAGAAAACATATCCGTAATGCCTACAATACTAACTTCTCCAGTACCACCAACAACATAATCATCATTACTACCATCAGAATCATCTCATCATCATCATTAGTGTTTTTCTTCCAAAGCTATAAAAATGTAATTTAACTCTATACATTTATTTCAGCTACCTTTTTGGTAGTGGAAAAAACGGACATAATTCAAAATTCAAAGGGAGAGGAAGCGCAGTTCGGACTTGTGAGACGGTCGGACACGCATCATAACGCAGGCTGTTCGTAGCGGCGGAGGCAGTTCCGATGAGATATGTCCGCCAGATTGTTTACGGCCTGAAACTGTCCACTGATGTTATGTGGAAACTTCAAAGTACTCTTTTCAATGGATTTTTGTTATGGCTGGAACATGTAACATGTTACAAAGTTTATCACAAAATATCACCTATTTCTACAGATCTAGATTATTTGTTAGATACTAAGAAGTTAAGTTCGTTGACCGCATTCGTAACAGAGAAATCTGAGAAAGAGTGGGATTGAAAGAAAAAGTTGGTGTTAAAACGAAAAAGGGCATGCTGAGCTAGTTCGGTCACGTGGAAAGAATGACAGATAAAATATTGACAAATCAGATATACAATGCGAATGTAGATGTATGTAGGTACCCGGTGAGACCAAGATTGACATTCGCTCGGATATTATCCGAGGGTGACGTCAAAAGTCTCTGAAACCTTCGTGTTTGTATGAAAAGTGTAATGAATGTGGAAGAAGCCAGGCAGGTGTGCCAGGATCGTGAGATTTGGCGTACGATACTATATGTCAGCACCACAAGTGACTTGACGTGAAGACATCTATGTATGTATGTTTTACTGAGATATCTTCAAAATTTACCATATTTTATTTTTGTATTTTTAATTATTTTTTTATGTATGTTTATATTTTTAATAAAAGTTATCGAAAACCCTCGACAAAAGCTATATGAAATGTAGCTAAGAACCATTTTTGTCAGCTTTCAAACTCAAAATCTACATCGAAATTACGAATCTGTTCACGACAAACCTATAGCGGCCTTCTTTTTCCGTCGGTGTTCCGTCAAAACCGGTCCAGCTGTTTTCGTGTTATATGTTTAACAAATCCGACTTTTATTAAATATAGACAATATGAACAAGTATACAAATTTCTGTATGGCAAGGAATATGTGAAGCATACAGATCAAATATGATATTGGTTAGTCGTTAACCTGAGGCGTTAACTTGCTCAGGCGGGGGTATCTTTACTGGCTTCTCTTTTTTCAAGAACTGAACACAATATTCAGTCCTGACATTTTCAAGCTGAGCCTAGTCTGACTGATTGTTTTACTACTCAGCAAGGTTATATATCTTACTGGTGGCCCGCCCCGGCTTTGCGCGGTTATAAAATATACATGCAAACCTCAGTCTTCAATCACTTCATCTTTTAAAAGAACCGCATCAAAATCCACTGCGTAGTTTTTAAGATTTAAGCATACAAAGGGACATAGTAACATAGGGACAGAGGAAGCGACTTTGTTTTATACTATGTAATGATTATATTATCGCTTATATGAAATATATTTTCGTACCTACTTCAGATATCTTTAATTAAAAAAATACCTGTTTTTTGGGGAGTTCATAACTTTCCACACAATGGTTACTTATATTTCACGTAGAAAACTCGCTGAGTATAGTTTGCCAAATCCGTATTATGTAGATTTAGCGAACTATTCGGACATGCCGCCGTCCCCCGGGTATATTCGGGGAATATTATTATGTAAGAACATGACAGGGCTGTATGATCACCTCGCCTTTCACGGTGACCTCCCGCCCGCTTCGGGATACTTAGGGTTGCCGCAGAGAAGTTTTAAATTTACTTGAAAAGGTGATTGTTTTTTATCTTGTGCTGCAAACTGTTTATATAATAATGGTTAGGATTTAGCGGTCCTGTTGTTGGACTTCACTTCATGAGGTCCCGGGTTTGATTCCTGAGTTGGCACAAAAAGATTTTTTTTCATCAATTAACTAATAAAAACAACGGTATTTGACATTTGTCCGGTTGGTGACAGCTTTACCACCTATTACATTGTGGAAATTTGTGTCTTAAGACTAGTCGTAGGTGTCCTGGTTGTACTTCTGGCTACCTCTTTGGAGATACGCTCGTGAAGATACTGAATATTGAGAAGAACATTTTAATACTTAATTAAAAAAAAATCGTCTACCGGATCTATAGGATTGAGAGAAAAGATGACGCAATTTTAATATAAATATTGAATTTAAAGAACATTAAGTAAAATTTGACAGATTTAGTGACGTTTCGTCTAATTTTGCTCCCTTAAATTCTTGAGAAAAGGATATCGTGAATTTTCTAGATGCCGCAAGAAACTCACTTGATGAAAGGCTGCCACTGCTTCACTCACGACCCTGACGTTATTGACAATAGTCAATCTTTGATTTTAAGAAATTTGGTAAAAACATTTTAAGTTTTCCTTAAATTTCTAAAGTTTTTCTTAAATTTAAGTCTTAGTTCGCACATGCTTTGTGTCAAGTTTGGTTTTTGAAATTTTATTCATTTATATTCTAAAAATGTTGATATTGTCAATGTTTTGTAATGAATCAGGCAGGTGATAATAGATACGCTGAATCATCAAGACCTCATTATTACCATAAAAAAATATATTATGTATAAATACTAGCTACCTGATCCGGCTTCGCTCGGATGTTAATTTTTTTATTATAAATTGAGATGTAAACTATCCTATCTTTCAAATTGGATCAAACTGCACATGGTGTGCAAATTTGATTGAAATCTGTTAAGTAGTTTAGAAGTCCATCGCGGACAAACAACGTGACACTTAATTTATATAAATTAAGATAATTTATTATATTTAAATAAAATCACCGTTATATAAATCTAGACGAGTTGTTACAAGACTCGGGCACTTAGCTTTGCTAGCTACAAATTATTTTAAATTCTAAATAAAAAGAATACATGGACTCTTACACTAGCTGAGGATAGAGTCGTCACATCCATACGTCACAAAATATTCTGCAAGTAATATAGTTGTTCTAAACAACACTTTAACATTTTAAAGAGCGATATTCAAAAAGCGTATAGCAATCCAATTCTATCAAAAGACGACGATGAAAATTATTACATATTAAGCCTCGTAATCACCTGCCCATATTATAGTGTAACAGCCCTAAAATAACGGAAGTTGGAGGATTCTTTATATTTATATCCACCTTGTCGCTCGTCCAGCAGATTTATTCAGTTCTTTAGAGCGAGCGCAGAGACCGTGGCCAGCTCACCCTTGTCCACTTTACCTTATAGTGTACACACGTGGCTGACATACGGACGGATAGTTTTTTAACTTTATCTCATATTATAGAGGCGACCTATCACTAACTAGTGTAATAATCTACAGTCCAGTAAATTAGATCACTTGATTCATCAGTGTTTTTGTCAGAGAACGTTGGTTGTTTTGGTCATGATTCCAGTTAATCAGACTAAACGCAGAATCCAATACGACTTGCTTAAATTCGTAGTAATCCGGTTCTAAGAGTAAGGTAGCCAATGAGAATTTAAATTTTGTAAAAAAAAGTATCTTCACGCCCAAATCCTCGAATTGGTAGGCAGAGGAACAATAAGGGCACCCACAATTGTCCGAAGACATTAAGTCCCACAATGTGATAAGTGGCTAGCCTATCGCTAACCGAGCACATATCCAATCCCGGATTTTTTTTTAAAATTAATAATATACATTTTCTATTTTTTTTGTTACCCGATCCGGGGATCAAACCATGGACTTCTAGAAGTCAAGTCCGACGCTAGACCACAGAGTCTACTTATCTCAGTTTTCTTGTATTTGATATGAGATAACTAACAAACTTGAAGTAGAAGACAAATGTCTCTTATAAACACTAGTTAATAGTGTGTTGTCATTTTATAGTTGTGATCCTACGCCATATGTGCAAATTTAGCTCTGGCCTACTACAGGAAATACAGTGGCAAGCATTGACAATATGCTGACAGGAGTAAACAGATTCGTGCCAGTACCTACCCCTCGTGTTTTGGTATGGAAAGTAGTAGTACCCAGTAAACGTACCTCCTCGAACAAGAAGCTTAAGATTTATATTTAGGTTGGGTAAGCTTACCATTATCACATTGATGTCTATTGTTACTATCAGGAAAGCACTCTGCTTTAAATGCCTTTGAAAAAAGTCATTAGCGGGTGATGGGGTGGTCTCATTCCTACATCCTAGCAAGTAGTATATAATACTTAATTCAGTTTTTCATAAGCATGTCTAACAGATCATTGACAGAGAAAACTTTACGATTTTGTAAGCTGTGTGTCTCGTATTCCACATTCTATGATATGTGTTGCGGAAAATTTTGTTTTTCATTCCAAATGCCGCTCGCACTGACAAATGTTGCTAGTTTATAGAGACGTGGGGTTTATCTTCTGTTTACGTGGTGCTTTCTATGTCTTCAAATACTCTTTTGTTTTTTTTTAATTGTTTTAGGTTTGTGACAAAGAAATATTCAAGTGAAGCAATTAATGTTATACTATTATCAAAAATTTGTTTGAATGAAATAACACCTTTTTATGTTATAGGTAAGCACACGGGTAATTTCACCATGGGTTTCACCATGATGGTAAATGAGAACCATCGCTTATAGACACCATAGATGTCACAGGTGCGTCGCTGTCCTAGGGCGAGGGTGTTAGCCTATGGTGCATGTATACCGGCTACTCTACCCTTCGAACTAGAAATAGGTAAGGCATTGGATCCCTACCTGGGCAAGTTACTGCACTGCATTCTACAACTAGTGATCTAGTTGGTACTCACCTATATTTTAACCAGTGCTCGCCTTTTACGAGCTGCCTGGTAAAATGTTCCATTCTTCTCAGCGGATAGGGACAAACACGTGATACTTACTTCTAATATGTTTATAGCAATATATACCTAAGTAGGAAATAATCAAATAACTGCGATCGCTGATTATTTATGTTATATTGAGGCATACTGTTAATATTTCCTCACAAACTTTACACTATTATTTTGCACATACTAGTTTCAGCACTTTCAGAATCCTTAGAGCCCTAATATTTATTAAAAGATATTATTTGATTATATATACTTTAACTTTAAGTCAAATATTTATTTTTATAACTGGTTTAATTATTTATTACCAATCATTTTAAGACTATAATTAAATTTAACAAACCTAGCCAGACAGGAGAAGAAATGGCGAAACAAACACTTTCGCATGGCGGCAACCATACATTTCATTATATTTGATTAATAATTATTTTACTTTAAATTCTTGTCTTTAAGAAAATCCTTGACACTGTAATATGTTTTCTCTAACAACAGGTCAAATACCTTCCTTCGAAATCTTTTTAATGGAAGTGATTTTAGATTATCAGGAATTTGGTTATATATACGAACGGACATGTAGTAAACATTGTTTTATAAATATTAAGTTTTTGGCTCGGCACATGCAATTTCTCACTACTTCTAAGAATTGAGATTTGAGTTAACACTACATCTAGCGCGTATACACTTCTTTTGTACTCTAAAGTTCCTAATTAAATCTACAGAATTTCCCCAAACAGGAATACCATATTGCAAAACCGAAAAAACATACCCATGATAAGCTAAGAGAGATGCATCCAAGCCTGCTACTTCTCTTATTCTTTTCAATACATATACAAACCTATCAATTTTAATTCATAGTCAATATGTGATCTCCAACTGCAATATTTATCAATTTGAACTCCTTAGAAGTTGGTGAAATCTACATTCTCTATAGAAGTATTATTTAAAAACACGAGTATTTTTTTAGTTTCTCTTTAGTGTTCTTGAAATTCGACTAATTTCGTTTTTGTGAGATTTATTTTAAAATTATTCTCATGTAACCATTCTGTCAGTTTATTTAAAGTTACAGTCGTTTCTTTAACTAAATCACTTCTATTCTTACACGTGATGAGACAGGTAGTATCATCGGCAAATAAGACAAGAATCATGGTAAACAGCATCAGGCAGATCATTTATGTAAATCGGAAAAAAATAATGGGCCTAAAACGCTGCCTTGTGCTACACCGAAGTCATTAAAAAAATTTCGTCATTAATTTGAAGTGTAGACCTTTTTGCGGTTACCATTTAGTCTAGATATTTCAACACACTGTTTTCTATTTTCTAAATAGCTTCTAAATCAATCTAACGATTTACCTCTAATGCCATATCTCTCAAGTTTTGCTAACAAAATTTCATGTAATACAAAATCAAATGCTTTACTCATGCCTAAAGACACAGAAAGTGGATACTTTTTGCAATTAAGAGATTCAGTTACTTTCTTAACTAAGTCAAAACATGCAAATACTCTAGACCTGCCTTTTCTAAATCCATGCTGATTATTTTTTAATAAGTTAAAATGACTTAAATAGCTGTATAATTTGTCATACATTATTTTTTTTTAAATCTTAGAAATTACGGGAAGTAAAGTTATATGTCTATAATTGTTAATATCAGAAGTATCCCTTTTTTTTAATAATGCCTTGACAATGGACTTTTTTAAGCGATCTGGATATTTTCCTTGTAAAAATTATAAATTAATTATATGACAAAGAGGCTTGGAAACGCACCATTACCACCTGTGGTGTCTCTGGCGTGAATTTTTTTCCATTTGGAAATCCGTCTGATTGTTTGCCTTCCGACATCATAAATATAAAAAACTCGTGTCACATGAGTCGCCAAACACCAAAATTATGGAATCGATTTTGATTAAATTTTTGCTATGTATAATTCGGTTTAGTCGAAAACATATTCTGAAACCTCAACTAATCTGAATGAGGGTTGAATCGAGGGAGAACATTAACGAGGGCGAAGTAGCGAACACCAGTTAGTCTTGTAATATATGACGTAAAATTTTAATAGACTTCTTGAATTCTTAGAAGTACTTAATATCAATGATTCATGTTTAACCCTAAAACGTACAATAATAATATAGTTAATTTACTGATATTTCTACCGCGATACGCACCAAGTCACGTAATACTAATGTTTACGCAGAACGCATTTGTTATTCTCGATCGTCTGTTACCTACATGTTGAGCTGATTCTGCTCGCCACCAACGTTCACTGCATTCAAAAATAGATATATCAATTACAGAAACAAGTTATTATCGCCTCTGTGGTCTAGTAGTCCAGCCGTTATGACTTCATGAGGTCCCAGGTTCAATTCCTGATCTGGAAAAAAGGGTTTTTCATTTTAAAAAAAAAAAACATCGTAGCTCAGATTAGCTAAACGGTTGGCGATAGGCTTGTGAGACTTAGTCATGGATGCCCTGGTTGTGCCTCTGCCTACTTTTTCGCCTGTACTGGCGTGAATATAGTCTTCTACCTGCGCTCTTATTCAAATTGCAACGTGTTTTTAGCCGATTGTAAAACAGAGAGAGGTACTCTGTTTGATTACATTGTATGTTTGTCATGTGTTCAGACGGCCAATAATACGCCGATTTTAATTGCTCTTTTATAGAAATATATATTAGGGTTTCAACGTGGTTCATATTTTATATTGAACCGACTAGTGGTTTTTGTCTTATAATAAATGATATTAACTATCTTTTTTTTGAAAAAAAAAACATCAAATTACGACGTGGTACCTAATAAAGTATTTAAAGTCGGTTTTTGTTAGTCTAGTCACGTCTCTCTATTATTATTATCACCTCACTCTATTTAGGTGTTGTTAGTAATGACCTATTTAATTACTAATCTGGCAGATACCTAAGCAGATGGTACATTCAACTTAGCGAACGTGGAGCAACACGAGGAGAATGGGTACTATAAACTTCACAAAACGAAAACCGGATTATATTTAAATCTTCAGTTTCTCAGTGGAAAACCAACATTCAAAAAGTATTTTCACTCACATATCCCTGAAGATATCACCCACGACTAGCCGAAGCCACGAAGTCCCACACCTGATAGGTGGCAAAGCTATTAATAACCGAGCAATCCAATCTCGGGCAACATTAATTTTTATAAAAAAATAATAACGACACATTTTTTGCCCGACCCGGAAATCAAATCCATGACATCATACAAATACACTAATACATATTTTGGCTTTACAAGCACCCATTCACTTTTTTAATGGAAGTAGAAGATTGAACTTGACGTCGCTTAGAGACGTATTAGTAATGATGCAATTTTGGTAGTGTTGAGTACCAACTAAACTTAATTTAAGTATATACTATCCTTTTTCTACGACATAAAAATAAAAGAGATGGAACATTTTGGACATGTCAACCTGTGATGTTTGTAATTAACGTTTTATTTCGCATGCTTCATATCATGTACAAACTTGACTGACAGCACTAAATGTTTTTGTCTCTTTCTATTACTACTGTTAAAAGAAGATAGCAATATTTTATTAGGTTAGAGGATGCGTATTAAAATTACCACGACCATTCAGGGTACGACATCGACGAGCATCGACATTGTGAAAATATTTTTTCCTATTCCTTGCCGTTAAAGGGTTAACAAACACATTTTTCATTTATAGAATTAGCATGGACATAGATTGAATACTATCACCTGCACACCTACTCGTATACATCATTATCTATAATCTAGAGCCTTCCCGGGTACCAAATCAATATCGACGTATCCATGCGGCAAGAGGTAGCGTGTGACGTCATAACCCTGTTAGCGTCCAGGTATCCGTTTCGGGATTACGCGCTTCACTATAATGCGGTGCAGCATCAAGGATTAGATGATAGGGGATCGATAATGCTGATGCAGATACTGTCGCGAATGTACCTGGCTATTGCCCAGTCATATGCTAGTATACATTAAAGCAAGGTTAATTTATTAGATCGCATTTGACAGTTCAAAGAAATTGGATACTGTGTCTTTGTAACAATATTATTTCATTTTAAAATACATAATATTTGTTATACTACTGTCAAAGTAATGTGTTTCAAGGTCTTATTTTGACAAGTATTTACAGATAATTTTAAAGTTAAATTGACCCCACTTTAAATTGTCATAAATATGAAACCTTAATGATAAGAATTAGTATTAATAGCCAAATTTATATTTATGTTAATTTATACTTTGTTTAAAAATTATCTTCATCAACTTTTCATACCACGCCTGTTCAAAGGTAGTGTTAAAAATTATGTATTACAGTTTTTTAATCTAAGAGTACTTTAAGAGATTAGCACTTATAAACAAATAAATAAGATGCAGATTTATTATTTTATTTAAATTAGTGTTTTTTATGCATTTGGTTGGTGAATACGGCTAATATGAAATATGTATCGCCTATATAGCTGTTTATAGGGCACATTCATTGTAATTTTCACGACTCCTCCACGATCGATAGTAGGTATTTTAGCAATTAGGTTTGAAGTAGAATCTATACTTGCTACGTCGGCACTTGGTGGAATTCCATTGTATGCACACGTTTTATTGTAATTAACACTTGTACTTATCCACAATATACTTTATTTAACACTTTCTGTTACTTTCTGGCTCACAGACAGACCACATGCCAAATTTTCCTAAATATCCGACCAAATCATGATTATGATAATTATGAACACACTTTACAACAATATATCCAATTATAACACGACGACAAATATTACAATAAATTATTATTACGTAGCTCGAAGCTTACTACAGCTGACATTAACATCCCCTGTTAATAATACCTGAACATCAGGTATTAAATATTTGCTCACATGTTATATGAGTTTTAATTATTCCAACCTCTCAATACCTTTGCCCCTCGCGCCCGCGGCGAGGGGAGAGCACCACTATTGTTCCTCTTCAACTTTTAATTTAAAACCACCTACGTCTTTACCTATTTATTTTTCGGGTTCGCAAATAAATGCTATTGAATTAATAGGGTGCCGCGGGGGTAACGGGGATTTTTATAGGTTCATTTGGGATTAGGGAATAAGCATACCCCTTTTGTTTGGCGATCGATTAAGTTTTTTTTATTTTGGACATTGAAATAAATTGTTTTGTTGTTTAGGAGGAAGTTCTGTTTTAAAGTATAATTTATTTAACTGTTACACAGAATATATTGTCAACTAAAGTCTTGGAATACTAGTCTATGTTTATTAATAAGAAAGTTCAATTTAGCTGTAAAAATAGTCGATTCAATATCTTAAAGACATTTACAAAAAATATTTGCAGGATACTGAAATGACCAAAAACATTTTTTTTTAGGATTGAAAAAAAATATTTGTAGATTAAATATTGTTTACTAATCACTGATCGGATATCAGTGTTAATATTTGCATACAATAATAATAATAACAGATATTAATCTACACTTACAATAAAATTGTAAAAGGGTGCATTATGTACATATATTTCACATCATTTTAGCTTAGTAAAATTGCAAAAATAACTGACTTAGATTTCAACAAACAAGTTTGACTTAGGTACTTAGAAGTCATCCGAGTTCAAAAAATACTACTTTCCTTAACTTTTTTATGACTCTACTTTTTTTTACTAGATCCAAGCTTAGTGGCGATTGGACCATCTTTTGAAATGGTCCTATTGCCATCTCTCTGTACACTCTTGTAAACAAAAAAAAAATCCATTCGTTTGTGCTATGGTTGTACCACTGCCTACCTTGTTGGGGATTCGGACGTAAAGATACTTTTATCGCCTCTGTGGTCTAGCGGTTCAGGGGTTGGACTTGACTACATGAGGTCCCGGGTTCGAATCCCGGGTCGGGCAACAATAAGAAAATTTGGTTTTTCCAATTTCCTAATAAAAAAAATGTTGCTCGGGATTGGATATGTGCCCGATTGGCGATAGGCTTGCCACCTATCACATTGTGGGGGACTTACGGCGAATGTTAATAATGTATCTCAATCTAATGGATTTCAAGCAATCTAGATAGCTGCGTATCCGGCGGCCTATCCCATACCTAATTGCCATATTTATCCTGTCCACAGATATGTTATTGGCAAGCGATAACATGAAAATGGATCAAAATATTAATCTTGGACAGCAAGTTTTGGATAAGGATTGATTATTAATATTGGCCGTTTGTGTCTTCGGCCAGTCGTGGATGCCCTGGTTGTGTCTCTGCCTACCTCTTCGTGGATATGGGCGTCAAGATACTTATACTTATACTTACTTAGATACTTCTATTTTAAAAATGTGACAAACTGTTGAATTTTTAAAAATCTTAAACTGTGCCTAATAAAAATACCGTTAATTTCACTTGTCCACAAACATATTTATACAAGTCTGAGTCTGATTAGCCAGTTTGAAAAACGTCATGTACAGAATGTCCACCTGTTTTTATGAATCAAAATATTGAAAGTGTTCCCGTCAACTTTTGTATTATGACCTATTTGTTTTGACACTGGGCCGACGTCTCCGGAGTTATTTCACGTTTGAGATATTTTATAATGTAAACAGCATCGGGCTACCAAGCTAATTCTTTCCAGATAATTTGTTATTTTTCTAACACTAATTGCCTTCGCAAGCTCGTGATTTATCCTGTCGAAAATACAAAGCATAAAATTCGCTTTTTTCTGTACCCGAAGAAGACGACTTGGTTACGGGAACATATTTTGAAAGAAAGGAAGAAGAAATATTTATTTGCGGAATATGAGTGTTACAAAGATGTTAAAAAATTATATAAGCTATTTGCACACAGTTTTTTTGTAATGATAACATGATTTATTAATACAACCATTTTTGGAATGAAAATTAATTTATCCCTGTCTACCTGTTTCTCACAATTCTACTTGCACTTATACCACACAACAACTATCGAAGGAGTATGTAAAATATGTATATTTGATGTATGTAAAAAGGTTTTTTCAAATAAATCTGGTAGTATAAAATATAAATATAATAATAAAGGTTGGATAGGGTATAAATAAATAAACGTCAGATTAATTACTTTTTTTAGTTTTTCTTATGAGATTGGAAAATAAACATAGTAAATTGAATTGGTAAGGGATATGCACAACACATGAATAGCACAGGTTATAATGATGTGTTGCTAACCTAAGTCTGAAGCCCGAAAAATGACAGTGGCGAGTACTGATGATGTGGCAACAGAAATAGTATTATCAGAATGACAACACTTAGCTGATGCAAAAATATGTGGAGTCTAAAATATAGATTTACATTAATATGCTATGAACTATATTATATACTTAGTTTTTTCCCGCATTGGCCCGAATCCATTGAGAAGAAAAGACCACCTGTCTCACTGCCAAGCAGCTCGTAATAAACTAGCACAGATAAAAATTTAGATAATTACTAACAAGCCTATTGCCACAAATGATAAAATTCTGTGCAGCAACTTGCCGGTTCGAGATCCACTGCCTTACCTATTTCTGTCAACGTAATCCTTTTTTAAGCCAAATTGTTGTTCAGAAACATGGCGTAAGGAAGTATCTTTAGGAAGAAAGTTTTAATACTTATAGGGTTAAACAATAAGAGACAAACCTATTTATTACCTAACTAGTTTAGCTAGCTTGTGACTTAACAAATGATAAAAGATATATTCATGAAATAAAAATAAATGACTGTTGTACAATAAATACATTTTAACGTATCATATAATTAATCTTCTACAAGGGGCCGTGTTATCGCTATCAGCGATTTCTTCCAGACTACCAATTTTCTGCAACAAAATAAGAAAACAAGGTTCCTACAGCATTTAATGAATATAGGTATTAAGTAAAGAAAATAAAACAAGTTTGCGAAATAAAATATAAATAGAAATTGCAAAAAAAAAAAACAATAGTACGTCTAAGTAGGACTAGTAACATAAAATAAAAACTTTCTCTTTTTCCCCATAAAAGTTTAAATTAGATGCGAACCTAAAAGTTTTCGCTACTCGCCGCTACGAGCGCTAGTGTCACCCGCCCACGCTCTTTATATCTGAATGAACCCACGCCACCGCACTATTGGCTGGGTTCCATCAACACAGTTCTGCGTCTCAACAAAACACGAACTTCCTTCATAACTAAAACGTGTCATTCGTGTGTTGATATTTAGGTGTCTTGTCATTAAAATGGACATAGAAAATGTTTTACTGTGTATTTCATTGAAACTGTAAAGTTTGTATTAATAACCGCAAAGCCGTAACTCATAGATTTCAGCAGTCAATTTCTCGCGTGCTTCCTTAGCTTCGCAAAGGTGGCAAGAATTTCCATTTCCTATACTTCCGCTACAACGTTAGAGCGTTCCTCCTATTTTAGAACAAGTAACTCATTGTATTATGTCTGTACGCAAGCAATTAATTCATTAAAATTTTTGACTATCAAAATATTTTACCGTAGAGAGTTTGTATCGTTGATAATTTTGTATATATATGAATACTCTTGAGAATTTTCTCTTAGAGAATTTGTATATGAATGCTCTTGAGCGAACTACACATTTTCAATTGCCTTATTCGTTCTATTTTTGCCAATATATTCAACTACGATAAATTATTTTCATATGATAAAAATGCATGCATATAAATAATCGTGTAAATTGTATTGCTAATTGTATTCGCGATTTTTTTCTTGTCAGTTGCCGTACTACAAAGGTTGGTAGTTGTTTCTATAGAAATATACCTATCTTAAGTTCAGAAAATTACAGTTTAAATAATTCTAAGCTAATGTGAAAGTTCTATAAGACATAACTTATCACTGCTAAACTTTTATTTATAAAATAACTATCTGACCCGGCAGACGTCGTTTTGCTGTTTTTTTTTTGCTGTGATTTTTAGGTGATGAGGTCACTAAGGGTTATAAAAAATAGATGTTAGTCGATCCTCAGACCCACTCAATGTGCTCACAAAATTTCATGAGAATCGGTCAAGCCGTTTCAGAGGAGTACGTTAACTAACATTGTAACAAAGGAATTTTATATATAAGATTAAAAATCAAATGCAATATAAGTAAAACTGCAAAAACCGACTTCGCTTTGAGCAATCGACTCAAAATGAGTATTTGCCGTGATTGCACTGCTGTTTCATCATTAAAATCACATTTGGTGCTGATTGAACCTTAGAACTTACGCTCTTTGATTTTTTTTATTTTAAATCGGTTCAGGATGGCTAACAAATCAATTTACACACATAAAAAATCTAGGAGTTTAGAGACATTTAACCACCTTCTTGTTTGGACGTTTTTATTTACAATGTATGAGAAACAAAGGGTTGCTAATATATTAATATATTTACTTTATTAACTACATCTAAGTCTAACCGCATTCATTGTATTTTAATGAAATTAAAACGGAACAACATGTAAAGCAGAAAATAAAAAAATATCAACATAGTTTGTTTGGTAAAAATGTTCTGAATTTATAAAATAATCTCCATTTTTAAATCCAAATGAAACTGAGAGAATTTCGTTTTTAAAACCGTTCTATTTCGTTAAATATTAATAGAAATGTTGGATCGAGACTTTATTTGACCGCCGTGTTGGTTGAGTGGCTAGGGTACACGCCTTACTACACCGACCAACCGCGAAGCTCGGATTCGATTCCCGACAGGGGAAGGCATTTGTTTGATAAACATTTAGATGTCTGCATTTTCGGGTCTGGATGTTTATTAAATTTATACTAGTATCTATTTGTATTTTTATGTATCAGTATTGTTAACACAAGCATATAATTTGCTTACTTTGGGGTTAGATTCAATTTGTGTGACTTGTCCAGTAATATTTATTTATTTTACTTCTGTTGATCTTTACAGTTAGTCAACTCGAGGAAATAAAATCTGAAGGAAATCTATCACAGATTCCGCATTATCCAACCAAGATTCATCTTAATCATTTGCAGCGAGGTGAGACGAGCCACTAATTACCGAGACTGAGTGTATTAATTGATTATCTGTGTCAACTAGCTATGGCTCCACAAAATACAGAACACACGCTATTTCCTCATACAAAATCGAGCACAGAATTTTGCCCCGTAACTTTACTTCCATACAGTCGAAAATACTCTACAGAATATCGTAGATACAACACAATTTGCTGCTTGTTTCAAATTACTGACAACTTTGTAAAATAATTGAGGTGAAAATTGATATTGAAAATTATATTCTGGAATAAGGGGATAAGGTATAAAATATGTTTGGTGTAACATTATTAACATATTACTTTGGTTGTCTTTGTTTTATTAAAGTGTATGTCATGATTCTGAAACGTATTACTGTTGAAATTATCCCAGGTAATTGCGTGGAGTGTTGTTAGTTTAGAGTTTGCCCTGGTATGGTCCGGGGAAAATTATCTATCTGTGTAATAAGCGAAAAATATTTTATACCAGCTGTCTCCCTGAACTTGGTTCCGCTTTATATTGGTAAGTGTTCTATATGTATATAAAAGAAAGTCGTGTTACACTATTGTTAGTTACTTACACTTATAACTCAAGAACGGCTAACCCAATCCGGTTGAAAATTGATAGGGAGATAGCATAGAACCAGGAGTTAGACATAGGATACCTATTGCACGGTGATACAAACTAAACGAAACGAACGAAGTTCGCCGGAGCAGCTAGTAGAAAAAGTAAAACCTTTTAAAACAAAAAATAACCGAATCTAGGATTTTTTTAAATTTCATTAAGACTAAAGATTTATAGACGCATCACGGGTGCCACTTGTAGATTTACGTGAAATAAAGATAATTTATTATTATTATTATTACTAATGAATTTAAGAATATATCGTGAAGGTTGAGCAAAAACAGTCAGTCATCGTTAAATATATAACTTAATATTTTATGAATATATACTTAGAAAATGTACCTTAGAAATGTTATATTGTATACTTAACGTTTTTAAAGAACGATTGAAAGCAAATTTATACTTTCAGACGAAAATATAAGTTTCATGGAGCTCTAACCATAACGGTTTATAAAAACTTGATCGGCATCTGCATGGTACCCATCAGCGCCTACTGTGTAAGTTTTAATTTTTTTTTCTGCTAGTAAGCATGTGATATTGATTTGCACAATAGACCTGGCCACAGGACAGCGAAGCACATTAGCTATGGTGCTAAGGCCAAGGTGTCTCTCAACATCAGACGAGCCGTGTGCTGTCACTGTCTTCAGCCATTACTAAAAGTTTCCTAGATTTTGAAATTCTGATTTTCCTAGTCTTTATACATCAAAGGACTATTAGGCACTACTGCTCTTCTGCTGATGCAGCTGTTTAAAAAGTTGCTTGAAAACAAACAGTTATTCTTTTTATATCTTACCAAGACAACCAAGAACAGTAGGTATATCATAAAGAGCCATATTCGCTACCTAAAGGACATAAAAAGATACGATCACGAATCAAGTGTTTGGATAACCGACAGAAACATAGTAAGTTTGTTAGTGACAGTAAATGTAACTTTATCGCTAATTACCTAGCTGTTTCTGCAAACTTCGTTTCATCCGTTTAGTTTCTATGGGAAAAATTAAAATGCTGTTTGTCCTAGGTGTGCATCTGTCTACCTCTTCGGGGATATAGGCGTGAAGATACTTATTTAAAAAAAATACTTTTAAAATGCTGATTGTCCTAGTTTTGTTATATTGTATTCTACATCCCACTTAATAGTGGTAGTTATAAACTAATTTCAATTAAGTTTTAAGCAAATCAGTTCTGCCGTTCTTGAGCTGTAAATAGTGTAACAAGTTAAATATCAAGAAGTTAAAATTCTTTATCCCTACATATCTTTGTAGTCTGCATGTGGATAGTTATATTGTTCAAGTGTGTCACAGTCAAGTTTGTGTTTATGTCCTACTATTTTAATATTTGCTGTTTTTTTATATTATCTAACAAGATTTTCTAAAAATGAATGTGCAATTTGCAAAGGAAGTCATTTTCATATTAGTTTACTCGCTAAAGATAATACATTTCTCTGAACAATTTACACAAATTGAATCTAACTAAAAAAGTAAGCATTTACATGCTTGTGTTATGTGTTCGTCAACGAATCTTATACATAGAAATACTTAAATAGCATGACCATTTAACCAAAGAACATTTATACTATTTTTTTTTGTATTTTGAATAAAGAAATAAAAAAATCGAATAATTTAAACCATTTACAGCGTTGGAAGATAACAAATAAGTTTTGATGTACAGACGATAGCAGAATACCGCGAGACTTAGAAGGGCACTGACTTTCCGCTAATGGCTTGATGTCATTTTCCATATCACGTGTAACAGAGAAGCTGTGGAGTGGTTCGTGTGAAATTTTATTAAATTATTTTAAAAAATTACACTTGTATCCTCGGAGAGGAAGGCAAAGGTACAACCGTGTGAACCTACGCACGGTTAGCTGACGTTTAGTCCTTCTATGTGATAAGTGTCTGACTTATCCCTAACTAGACACTTGTCCAAACTCGGGCAACACTGTTTTATACGAAAAATTTAAAAATACATTTTATGTATCCCGAAGCATCAATCGAATCCAGGACTTCGTGCAATAATCGCCAACACTGGACTACGAGACCACAGGCGTGATTAAATCATAATCAGTCTTTAAATGTAAATACATGTAGATATTTATTGGAGCCCCATATTTTTTTCGGGCTTTTCATGTAGATACCGCCTCTGTGGTGAGCGGTCTAGCGGTCCTGTATTGAACTTGACTTCTTGTGGTCCCAGGTTCTATCCCCGGTTCGATCAACAAGAATGTGTTTTTTCCAACTATCTAATAAAAAAAATGTTGCCCGGGATTGGATATGTGCACAATTGGCGATAGGTTTGCTTAGTGTCTTCGGCTGGCCGAGGGTGCCGTGGTTGTACATCAACAATAAAGTTAGTCAGTATGTGTATATACATTTGTTAAATTAACTGCCAAAACGTTGTAATAATGTAACCTTACGGTGATAAATTTCCAGCTTTTATAAAAATCAAGGTCTGGTTTCGATCAAATTATGTGCTTGTTTATATGTTAAAAATAATTATCAATGTCGCAAATTGCTTGATTTTGCGATATTGTTCTTTCGACCAATTCTTAAAGTGGAAGAGAAGGCACATAAACAAGCAGCTAGTCAGATGGTGAAAAATCTCCACCACCGTCACTGACATTACACGTCTATTTGGTAAGTGACAAGTAAGCTCTTTTCCTAAATGCCCCTAAATCGTAATGTTAGAGAAACATCACCACCAGCAATCGATTTTAAAATTTTGTAGTGCTAAAAAATGTCTTCGACTCCATGCCACCTAACACGAGCACGATTATTAATTAGAGGTAAACAAGTACCCTTTGTAAGATTTTCACTCGATTCCCCATCTGATGAGTCACATCGTGGAAGTTTTACTTTGTTGGGAAAACAATACATTACCGCTATGGCGCTGCGGTGGGTCGGGAGAACAATTTTGTGTCAGTATATTTCATACTTCCTACCAATGGCTTTTTATACTATAGGGAGCTAAGTAATCAGATAGTCTTATTGGTAAGAAACACACTATTGGATATAATTTTAAACTGTAAAAAACCGACTTGGATTTTAAAGAGTAGATAAGTCATCTTGACATAACTTAGATGTTAATAAGTAGGTAAGTCATCATACAAAATATGAGTATTATCCTCGATTTTCCTGGATATCCATTATCAGGTCCAGATTTAGTGGCAATGGAAACACCTCAGAAGAATCGATTAAGATACATAAAAACATAGAAGTCGAACAGATAACCGCCTCCTTTTTTACAAGTCTTGTAGAAATATAAATATCCACAAAACGAAAAAGATTTATTTATTTTATAGTTTTATAAGTCACTTAAAATTAGCTTTACTAAACTACTATTAAAATAGTACTTAAAATATTTGCCAGTTGTGATAGGCAAACAGTTTTGCAAGCCAAGTATTTAGGTGTCTAAAAGTGAAATTTCTCTGACATATTGTTAGTATTTCAAATTACCTACGCAACTTCTTGTGTTTACGATATTTTTAATGGCCTATTCATTTTAATCAAACTGAAAGACATTAAAACACCTAACATTGAGAATATTTCTGCTAATATCTCTGTATCATAAACCAGTAGTGATGTCACCTACTTTAATATGACATACCTATGCGTGGAACTATTTTATTCATTCGAGGACATACCTTATGTCTTTTGTGTAGATAATAAAAATATTTTAACAAATAGCTTGATATTTTTATAGTACTTATGGCGAATGAGATGAATTTCAGGATGGCGAATTAGGTTTATATTTTTATTTATACGTATAAACTAGATATGACAAGAAATAACGGGTGCAGTTTTAACACTAAAAATGACGAAGAAACTTGTACAACTTGGGCTAACCGTCTATAGTTTATACCACTTTTTATTGTAGTCTAATATCTTTTGTTGTCTAGCGGTCTAGGTGTTGGATTTGACTTCATGAGTGCCGCGTTCGATTCTCGGGTCGGGCAACAAAAAATTGTGGATTTTCCAATTTTCTAATATATTTTTTTTTACTGGGCTTGGATATACGCTCGGTCGGCCATAGGCTTGTCACCTATCACTTTGTGGGATCCGTGGATATGGGCTTGAAGATACTTAGTTTTTTTGTAAGTATATTTAAAATGATAAAAAAAACCTCGAAATCGGTTCAGAAATGACAGAGAAGAATCTTCAAATCTTCGAGAAGAAGGAGATCGCTTAACATACGAAAAAACTTAGGAATCGAACATATAACCTCTTTTTTGAAAGTTGGTTAATAAGTCATTAACATTTAAAATCAATGCAAATGAAACAAGTTATTAACAAAAGCCGGCGCCAACAGGTTCAACTTAATCAACCCTTAAGTAATGAGGGGTATCTCAAAGGGCGGAATCAATTAATGAATATTTTACTCCTCCGGATCTTAATAAAGGTTTCGTGTCGGGATTTTTGGGGATTCCACGGGATATCCGGCCGTGATTTATCGGAACCTAGACGCAACATGAACGTGATTGATTTCAATCATTTTACGTGTTGAGAAATTAATTTAAATTTTAAACTTAAAATATTTAAATTTTCAATTACGATCAGACTCTGGATGTGAACTGCTTTACATATGATATAGTTACTTGTGTAATTGAATTATTCTATTAATCTAAGAAGTTATAACTAGATGGGAGAGATATGTGCAGCAGATTGCACGGATTGGGGACACTTTTTGTCTATTCTGTACTTGATGCTAGGCTACCTTAACCGTTCAATTACAGGAGGTTTAGGATCCCAGTCATAAGACAACAACCAACCAGTAACATATATGGTGTCTATAATTTGATAAGTTAGAGTATAAAGAGTATGTAAGTAAGAGCACTACAGTAATATATTATAATATGAAGTGTCGATAGCCCTCGATAAATCCTATATGTAGGAACAATCTCTATATAACGTCAGCTTTCAATAAAAAAAACCCACCGAAATCGGGAATCCTTTCGAAATTTATGCTTCAGACAAACACACACACACTGACATATACACACATACATACGCACTAACACTATTACACTTACTTGACAACTGCCAGTGTGTCCGCCATAGCACAAATTAAACATAAACTGCCAGGAAATCAAAACTGAGTAAAAAATCTCAAATTAAACTAGTACTAAAAATATTTAACTAAATTTATTTGAATGAATAAGAATACAGCTGATTCAATTTTTAGCCAGATATCAGACAGGTGAATATAAATGTAAAAATAATATTTATTTTAAGAACACGTCATAAAAAGTAAGGTATAATGGAGGACAACTTTAAATGACTATCACACGTATTTTAAAACCCATCAGAAGTTAATGGTCGATAAAATAATATTTAGTCACCATTAGTGAGTGATAAGTTTATTAAAAGCTCGACTAATTTTACACATAATTAATTTCCTGACAAACTAAATCTATTTTTCTGTTTTTACATTTATTCTTTCACTAATTTATTAATGTCAAACTGAATTTTGAAACAAAATGTCACGAAATGGTTGTGCTAAAATAATAAGTACAATGTAGGGAGTTTTGGCGCCATCGAGAGAAAAGATGGTCGAAGTTTTTTCATAATTATTGTATTTCGTGTTAATTTTGAGTGAAATTAGTCAATTTTGGTGGCATTTTGTACAATTTTGTTCAGTGAAAGTGCACAAATAAATAATCACGAAGAAATTAGCGTATCGTATATTTCCTCGTTGCCGCCAAATCTCATTATATGAGCTTGTGTTTATTTACATTATTCTTTTCATAATCCCGTCCTTTTTTCTTAGTTTTGTTACGTACAAAGATGTTTTGTTCTTACCTTTAATTTTATTTTGTAACTCTTCAATTTCTTGTCTTTCTTGAACGTTTGGCAGAAATTGCTTTAAGCGACAAAATAATCGTTTGTAATTTTTTTGTAATATTTTCTATACCGAAAGACATTTTTTCTGAAGCGAACAAGCACATGGCACTTCTAAGAGCAAGTCTGGTACGAGATAACGGTGGCATAGACATCATAGACAGGTACGTCGCTATCTTTACGGGGGTCAGGTGAATTGTGCTAGTGTACCAGCTACCCTATCCTCCGAGCTGGAATATAACATTGTCATTAAATTGGCAGGAATGCACTCTTATTGCAGCAAGTCACTCTACCACTAACCCATTATGACCTCTACATAATGGGTACTGACAGAACTTACTTGCCCTTTTTGGGGTTGCCTGGCAGTAAGGTTGATGGTCTATTTTAAACACAATACCCGAACCAACACGGGGTAAATATGTCTGCATTCCTATGAATATAAAATTAATAAGTGTGTTCATAAACCTTAAAAAACTAGTGTGACCTAATCATAATCTGTGAACATAAATAACTGTCGAGATATCACATAAATTGTTGAATCGAGTTAGTTTTCGAATTTCAAAAGTCGATAATGTTCATGCTAGGGCTTCTCATAAGAAACGAGTGAAAAGTGAATTTTCAGTAACGAACAGTTTACACGGTGCGGTGTGACGGTAATCTTAAAGAATTGCTTTCATTTACCAGTTACTGCTCGTTGGTTAACGATTCGGTTGGTTTCTTCTTATTATTTGTAATACCTTCTGATATTGAACAAAAGCTTTAGTACATAGTGACGTTTTTAATTGGACAGCAAACTAACACGTCTTGGTGCTTCTGATGGTAAAACATTACCATGAATTGTAAACTCAATACATGTGATAGATGCGAAGCTGTTTTAAAGTGGGTATAAGCTAATAAGCCTGATATACCTTAAAGTTAATGTACCGGACCGGTACATATATACTCAATACCTGGAGGAATAGGTAAGGCTGCAGGAATAGGTACCAGAACTAACTGCAGCATGGCACGCTACAATCAGTGGTCATGTTGGTAATGACCAATATAACCTATGCTCGCCTACGAGCTTTCAGTTAGAGAGTCAGATGGTCTATTCTACACGGAGGACGCAGAGGATAACATATGGTTTGAATTTTTAATTGATCCTGTGTCATTAAAAAATGTGAATGTAGTCGATTTAAAAAGCGATCATTTTATACAAACGTTTCGGCAATCTACATCATAGCAAAGTCAATGTTTATATTTACTAATCTCTGATAATAGTAAGAAACACGAATGTTAAACTTTCTGCGTTCTGTAAATACGTTGCATTTTTTAAACCACTTATAGAATTTCGATACGCCTGTACAGTGTACTGGGCCAACTACTAAACGATCTTGATAATTCTTTTTGAAGAGAATGGCTATTATTCCGAGATGGTCCTACATTAATTTCATTAACAATATTCTAATAAAAAAAGATGTTTTGTGTTACTTAATAATGCATATTTTTTTAGGTTAAATGACAATTAGATGAACTAGATATAAACTAGTGACCGACCGAAAATTTCAGTTTTGGATTCGTTTTTGGACGTTGCAAGCACTTTAGGTTCGGTTCCTGCCAAAAAATGCCCGAAACTTTCAGCTGCGTGGAAACATGATTGTGAAATATTGTGGGATGTTCGACAAATTTTGCCGCTAATTGGTACTTACCTAGGTTTGTATATTGTTACATAAACAAATATGTTAGTTCGGTACATTATTGATTGTATTTTTTATTTAAATATGAGCTGTAGGGATGACTATAAAAAACCATATATAAAAGTATAATTGATTTCAGTATCGATAGCAATTTATTACAAGTTTATATAAGTTTTGGTTTAATTTCCGGTTTCGATTGAAAAAACGGTTTTTGTCCGATACTATATCGATCTAAAAGCACGAGAAAATTGTTAGTTTATAAGGTCGTAGGTTTTTTTTGTAAAATATAGAAGATCGTGAATATCTTGAGTGAAGTAAGTCAATTTTAGTTTGCATTTTTTACGTTTTTTTTAAAGAAAGTGAAGTAGTGAAGTAATCATGACGGAATTAGTATATCGTGTATTGTTTCGTTCCCAAGAAATCTCACTAAATGAGCTTGAGTATGGAAGCCAACGCTTTATTCAAGACCCTGAATTAATAATTTTTCATGCACGATTTCATTAAATCCGGTAATTATATGCAAATTTCAAGCTGATGGCAAATGCTAACGCTCATGCCATACACTGAAAATAAGGATGGATAATATTCATATATTGGCAATATCACTTATTGCCTATATATAAATTTATATGAATTACAGCGTCTGGTCATCTCCCAATATATCTGGTCTGTGTTCCGGTAAAGAATGACATTCTTCCAGCTTCCAAGACGTTGACAGTGGAACAATAAATTGGAGATTTTATACAAAAATGTGGAGCCGGCGTCCGGTGCAGCTAGTTTTATGTAACTGCATTGCTCCCATACACCCATACGTTAATGGTTCTGCAGGGGCGCGCATAAAACCTTCGTTGGCTGACTGCCCTACTATCCATATTATCTTATATTTTTGACTACTTCCTTTAACTTTGATGTAACATGGAATAACATTTTAATTTTTCAAATTACAAATTATTTTAGTAACTTTTTAAATATAAGTAATATTAATCTTCACGCCCGTATCCTCGGGGAATTAGGGAGAAGTGTAACCAGGACATACACGATTAGCCAAAGGTACTTAGTCTCTCAATGTGATTAGTAGGAAACTTACCGACAACAGGGCATTTGTCCAATCCCTGGCAATATTGTTTTGGTTAGAAAATTTAAAACACACGTCGTAATGCCTGACCCGAAAATCGAACCCGCGACCTTATGTATAGTCAACGCCAACATCAGACCAATAGACCAAAGAGGCGATTCGATAGGAAGGTAAAGAAGTAAACGGATTCTCTGATGATAAGAAATACATGTTACTTTTGAAAATAAATACACTTGAGATGTAAACGATGCGTTTGTAAATCTGTTACCGGGATATTCTAGGTATGTACGGTTGTAAGTTTACTCTGTTACCTAACATCTAAATCAGAAGACAACTGAGCATTGATGTTATGGTAACATGCATAGAGAATATCTGTTACGTTTTCACAGTCAAACCACTAGACTGATTTTGATAAAATTGTATGTACACTTGAGCTTAAACTTAGGCTAATTTAAAAAAAAATATTTTTTAAAACCTGGTTCCTATAATAATAATCAACGAACCGTAATCCATTAGTATAACCTTTGGTAATTAGCTTAAAGCAACCATAATGCTATTTGGTGCACAAAATGTGTTGACAATCGATAACGAACGACCACAGTTAAATGTTTTACTATTCGTATAAAAAACTACCGTTCGTAAGTAAAATAACTCGTTTTCTGAATATAGAATATGGGAACTGAAAACATGTAATATAATGAGGAATATTCGTCACTAATCATACGGAAATCACTCAGTAATAATTCTATTGTGACGCCTTCTTTCCCAACACATTTCTTTAATTTAAATTCTCAGGGAGTTATATATAAATAAACTTTTCTATATTTAAGTAGAAAATCAGCAATTATTAACTTCGGATAACACGATGAAATGTTGACATTTCACGATGTTTTGTCAGTTCCGCTCTACACACTTGGATATTTAAATTGAAATGTTAACAAGCAAGTGTCTTTTGTTAAAACATTTCTTATGAACGTGGGTGAAATGAAAATACATCAGTAACGAGGTGTAAAATATGAGGACTTTGTTTGCAAAAGTCAAATGGAATTTCCGAACAGGTGTAGTAGTGCAATTTAAATTCAGACGTTGCTGGAAAAAGGTGAGTGACTTGACGAAAATAAATAGGGTATTTATATTAACTAACTAGCCAACCCGGAGAACTTTGTATCACTTGATATTGACAGTTGTTAACAATTTGTACAAAAAAAGTTAAAGTATTGTTTTTCCCTTTGTCCCTAAAATTTTCGTTTGTTTGCAAAAGTAAAATGTAATTTCCGAACCGGTGTAGTAGTGCAATTTAAATTCAGACATTGCTGAAAAAAGGTGAGTGACTTGACAAAAATAAATAAGGTAATTTTGTTGGCTAACTAGCCGACCTGGAGAACTTCATATCACTTGATAGAGCTACTACAAGGTTGTCTGGCAGAGATCTTTCTGAAGCGATAAGACCGCCTTTGTGCACTTAAGCTAAATATTATAAGTGGAAGAGTGTGTATTATTTTGTAAATTTTGGTGCATAATAAAGTTTATTCATTCATTCATTCATTCTACTAATAGTTTGTATAGAAAACGTTAAAGTATTGCTTTTCCCTATTTTCCCTGCAATTTTCCCGGCTTTTTTTTATAAGAACCTTCTCCTAACAATAAATAACACAAAGGAAAATAATTATTTAATCTGGCCCATCCTTTCAGGCGTGAAAGGATGACCACGGGAAATGCGGTTTCATTTTTGACCGAGTTAAAAAAACGAGGAGGTTATCAATTCGACCGGTATATATTTTTTAATGTATGTCCATCGATTTCTCCGTGGTTTCTGAACGGATTTACGTAATTCTTTTTTTGTTTCATGCACAATAGTTTCAAATTGGTCCCATAAAAATTTGATTCAGGTAGGCTTGTTAGTTTTTATTTTATGAGCATTTTTGACCTATTTTCACCTATCCCGATGTTTACTTTTATTAAATTTAATCATAACAGCAATAGACTAACAAGTATTAAATAAAAATAACTACATTAATTAAAACCGACTTCAAAACTATAAAGTAAAAAATAATAAATATTTAATAATAATTTTGAAGTCGAACACTTTTTAGTTTTGAAGTCGGTTTTAAAAAAATAGTTATTTTTTTATAAGTAGGTTCAAGCCGACTCGGCAAACTTCGTATCGCTTGACATCAATAGTTACTAACAGTTTGTGTGGATATAAGCATTGTTTTTCTGATTTTCCCTGCAACTTTCCCGGATTTTCCTTTTTTTCATAAGAACCTTCACTTACCATAACAACTACAACAAAAAATCCGTTCAGGCGTGTTGCGATTACCACGCGAAAATGGTTTCAGTTTTATTTAAGTAAATATATAATATCGTGATTGACTGTGTCTTCAGAACATGACATCTTGGCCAGGTCCAATAAATCTAAATCTTACATACATACACACGGGCTCCCGGGTGCTATAAACTATACTATCGAGTGCCAGACCCCGCAATCCTGACAAACCTGTCTGGTTTCTTTCACATTCATTACCCTTTTCATATAAACACGCCAGTTTCGGAGACTCTTGACACATCCCTCGGATAGTATCCGAGTGATCTGATCGTGGAATGTCAACCTTGCTCTTCCCGGGTACCTTTCTAAATCTTCTCTACTCTATGCTTGCCCGGCGTGTCGGTGGCTAGCTGAAGTTAGTCTTCTGCTAGAGATACGGAGAGACAAATTTACAAGATAAGTTTAATAAGCTTGTTAATACACAACACAAAAGCTAATATACTAATAAATGTTACCGTTGACAGGAATCTAAACTATTAAGTTTTCAGTATATTTAGATAAACGCATAATCGCACTCCATAAACTGTTGCGAGACGTAAACATTATCAAAATAATCAAAGTACAAAGAGAATTCCATCACCACGAGCTTGCAAAACGTTAGTTTTCCACACCTTCGCATACACTGGCGCCGGGGCAGACAAAACAAAACATATCAACAAATATAAACCACTTAAACCGCAATGTACCATGAATCATGAGAATTATCTTCAGGGTTCCTTTATTTTGTGTTTGGTTCTCTCATAGCATACGTCCGCAGCATCGCGGTAATTATTATTTTAATTAACTTTGAGTAAAAGTTGCTTAACAATTTAAACATTTTTAAACATACAAAAAAAAATCAACTCCCTTCCTCCCTTTGAACACAAAATTTTACTAAACTGTGTCTCAAAATATGGTATTCACAACCAATTACAAGCTGCTACGTCATCCACTTCTAGCGTGTTATTGGTTGGATATCAGGTTTACGCAGTGATTGATTAAATTAGCATCTAAACTTTTTTGTGATGAGACGAGAGATGTCCTTAGATTTCTATGTTATTAAATCTGACACAAAATATTATAATAATGAAAAATATATAAGGAAATATTTACTATTGTTTAATGCGTGTTTTCAACAATATTAGTTAAAAAAACAAGCGGAATCCGCATATAGTGATTTAGGTACCACTAAAAGTTACATATTTAAATCAGAAACGTAAAATTGAAAAAACGGGAATTAACATTACATTAAAATTGTTTTATATTATGAAAATATACCTACAATAGTTAGTTTAAGTGGCATTAGCCGTAAAAGCATAATAACTACAGCATACATACATACATATTTCGTCAAACCTAAGCCATTTTTTTAATCCTAGAATTTTATTCTAGAATTTTTTATCTAGAATTTAATTTGATTATAGATTTACATTAAATAATTTACAATCATTAATTTTTCCCGATATGTTTTTATTTTATATTATATTTTTCTTTGGTTAGTAGTAGTAGTATCTTTACGCCCATATCCCGAAGAGGTAGGCAGAGGCACAACCAAGACACCAAGTCCCACAATGTGATAGGTGGCAAGCCTATCGCCAACCGGGCACATATTCAATCCCGAGCAACATTTTTTTTGTTACAAAATTGGAAAACCCAAATTTTTTTTTTGTTGCCCGACCCGGGATTTGAGCCCAGGACCTCATGCAGTCAAGTCCAACACCTGAACCACACAGGTTTCTCTAGTTATACAGCGCAATAGCATTAAATACTCTAAAATTACATAAAATTTGCTTTAGACTTTGCAAATACACCTATAATAGTTTCAGTGGCATATCGGTGGAAGTATAACAACTCTACAGCCGAAATTATTTTTATAATTCATCTTTATTTAAATACTACAGTTTAGTTTCGCTAATTTCGATCAGCGAAATTGCTTTTTAAGTTTTTATGCCATAAAATACCTAGCTTACCTATAATATAAAAATGAATCGCTGAATGTGTTGGTAAGCGTATAACTTCCGAACGACTGGACCGATTTGGCTGATTCTTTTATTGTTATGTTATTTATCATCAGGAGAAGGTTTTTATGAAGAGAAAAACCGGGAATAATGCAGGGTAAATGGGAAAAATAATACTTTATTATTTCCCATACTGAACGGGTGAAATGATGTTCGCCGGGACAGCTAGTTCGCAATACATTTACATACGTTTGTCTTACTGAAACGAAATGATTGTAAAGTTTGACTCTACAAGATGCGCGCGCAACTCTATATGCCTGTCTTTGTCTAAGTACCTACACTCATTTAAAAGGAAAGAACGGTTAAAATATCAATTGGAAAACAAACTAAATCTTTTAAATTTAGAGTGTTGCTCTGTTTTGGAGCCATCGAGAGAAAAGATGTTCGAAGGTTTTTCAAAATAATTGAATTTCGTGTTCATATTGAGTGAAATTAGTAAATTTTGGAAGCATTTTCTACAATTTCATGTAACGAAAGTGCAGAAATGAAATAATCATCAAGAAATTAGCGTGTCGTGTATTTCCTCGTTGCCGCCAAATCTCACTATATGAGCTTGAGTAATGAGGCCGCCACTTTACCCAAGACCCTGACATAACTTACTGACGACTTATGACTAATTATAACTGAATGCCGTTTTTGGTAAATTTGATGCAAATTACTACTTGACTTATGGCAAAATGCGAATGCCAAAACCTAAAGAAAGAAAGAATGTTGCTTTTTAGGCCAAAAACATTGATATGTATAATTATAAATTTCTTTCGTTTGTCGCTTTGACACTTCAAAATTCCAACTACAGATCATTCATAAAGAGTAGAAAAAAATTAATTTAACATCTTTTAGATGATAACACCATACTAGGAAAAGTTCTGCTAGGAGTCAATTATTCTATGACGAAAAATCATTATAATCTTCTTAAATTCTGTTAAACATTTTTTGAACACTACGCAAACGTCTTTAACATAGCGTTCACTACGGTACCCACTACGAGTACTATTGTTTATTGTTTATAAATGTCTAGATTAATTGTATAAAACTAGGCAAAATTTGCATTAAACGTAATAAGTATAGTCGACCAATGTTCACAAGTTCCAAACAAATGTGACCACAGAAATTTGTGAAATAAAGGTCTAAATAATATATCTATTAGCTGCTAGCGGAGGTTATGAAATCTTCTCATTGTGTTGCAAGATATAGAAAAGAAATATTTAAAATATCTAATGTCTACAGTTTAAAATGTTGTTCTTTAGGTTTAAAAATATGTATATATTCATTTATATTTTTCTAAACTTTTTTTGTTCACCGATCTAAACTTTCTTTTTTTAAATTTCCCGATTTAACAAAATCGGGCTTAGATTATTTAAAATTGGTCAGAAATCGTTAAAAAAAGTCTTGAGTAAAGCGGTGGCCTCATTACTCAAGCTCAATTTATGAGATTTAGCGGCAACAAGCATATACACGATATACTAATTTCTTCGTGATTACTTCACAAAAAGATGTATAAAATGCCACCAAAATTGACTAATTTCACTTAATATAAACCCAAAATTCAATGATTTATTAACTACATTTATACTTTCCACAATATATTTTTTATTATTATATTTTAGCCAACCGGTTTCACTTTTTAAGCGTCGTCAGGGCATAATAAATCATTTCTAGTATGGAGTTCTATCAAGCACCGACGACAAGAAGTATAGAAACTAGAAAAATATTTTCTCTCGATGGCGCCAAAGCTCGATCTGGACTGGTTACTGGTGACTGGATCTGGACAAGTTATTATATGTTATGGATAGAACCCGATATAAATATCGCAGTACCGTCTTAACATCTCGACCTGGGGCCGTCCAAAACTAACAACATTATGGAGAAAAATGCAAACAAACAGTGTGTGGGCGCCTCAGATTAGGTTGCCTTAGTAATTGGACAGATCATGGATTTTATATATGAGAGAGATTTGAAAATACTTGCTCCATTTTGTTTAATGTTTACCGGTTTGCTCCATTTTTAACGTACTTACTCGGATTTATTATAAACTAACTTTTTTATTACTATTATATGTGGAAGACTTCTTGCAAGTCACCCGAATTGGTATTACCTGACAGTGCCGAAATACACAACCGTGTTGCGGCGCCGCGTCGCTAGAATAAGCAGAAGTGTCCCTGTTGATTGTAGCGGCGCTTCATTATTAATCTTTTTTTTAATGATATTGGAAGGCAAACAAGCAGACGGATTTCCTGATGGTAAGAAATTCACGCCGCCTAGAGCCACCAAAGGTGATAATGGTGCGTTTACAACCTGAGGCCGGGATGTTAGGCCTCGAGCAAAAGTAAGTTTACCGGCTACCTTACCCTCCAAACCGGAACACGTCATGACGTTATGTCGGCAGGAATAGGTAAGGCGGTGGTACCAATTCGGGCAAGTCGCTGCGAAACTTTACCACCTAGTAGTACGTCACGGTCTTACTGACCGTAAGCCTATGCTCGCCTTTTACGAGCTGCCTGGCAGGAAGGCAGATAGTCTATTCTGCAAGGGAACCCGGACCAACACGGTAAACAGAGTAAAATCTTTTTGATAATAATACGTTTCTCACGATGGTCCATGGCAGAGACACGTCTTAATGCCACAACGCCGCGACACAAGCCGACGACTTTAGCGGCGCGGCGCCGCAACGCGGTTATGTGTTTTTGGTCCATGTACGTGCTGTCACCAAGTTGTATTCTGTTTTGTAGACTATGGTAGTTAGTAAAATTACGAAAAGAGATGACTTCAGCTTCAGTTTGATAAGTATCTTTAGTAATCTACAAGCAACTTTTCTTCGGAGAGAGGTAATGACTCCTCACAGATAAAACAAATTATTTCATTCAGGTCGATTAGAGAATGAGGGCCCACTGAAAATTATTTCATTTTTAACATTAATTATTTTTTTTATATGACAGGACTAAGTTGAATGATTGGCGATATGTTTGCTACTTATCACATTGTAGGACTAAAAGTTGAATATACTTTTTTATTAAGATCTAGTCAAAAAAAGACAGGTTGCACTCCGGGAGTGCCGGCAGAAGTGAAAACGTGAACGTTGTAAATTTTTGATATTTTGGAATGGTTTCCTAACCATAATAATTACCATTAATTACCATAATAATTTTTCACCATAATAATTGATTTAATTATCAGTATGAAAGTACTATCATTTATGTGATATAATTCAATAGTCTTGTGCTTAATCGGACGTTTTTGGATTCGCACTGTAATCGTACAACCCGTAAAATGTATTAATACACCTTACTAGTAGTATTAGTACCTACCTATTAGTACTCTGTGCTAAACCATGAAACTTCAGTACGCTATCTACCTACTAGTACGGCCACTTCACAATTTACCTCGGCCAGTTAAAAAAGTATTACTTACCTATGAGATAAAATATGATGACATATTTAATTTTTCAAACTTATACATAATTCAATTAAATGTAATACATATGTTTATATCGATTTTCCTTCTACTTTTATTTCCTTTGTTAAACCTACAACTTTTTCGAAAACAGCTAAACTTCTTCACAATGTTGTACTGTAATTTCTATTTACTGAGAAACTATGATATACCTACAAGTCGCAAACAAATTAAAAGACGTTTTACTGAACTAATATCTATTTTATGTACCACAAACTGCAAAGCATTCAAAGCAAGAAACAGTTTACACTTTACAGTACAATTATTTAATACTGCAGATCAACGCGGGGGGCCGACTAGCAGTAGTTTATGCGATTGTTTTACACTCACTCGTACTGGTATTGTCCATTGCGAATCCTATACTATTCGGAAATATGTAAGCAGTACAAAAACAGCAATTAATCTACGTTTTATTTTAGATCTCACTCAAGCGACCTGAGCCGTCTTATTCGCGTATGCGCAGTGCGCCGTCTTACGATCTAACGCGAGTTTAGAAGTTTTTACCTATTCCAATAAAGTGCGTAACGCCGCTAAAGAAGTTTTCACTTCCAAAAATCTAAAACAAATATTTATTTCCTGTAACTGCGTTTACATAGTACAATTAAAATAACTGTACCCTACTTTTAGGCAAAACATAATATCATAAATAAAGAATTATAGACTTAAATTCTTTTAGTACTTCAAATACTTTTAGATATGTAACTTGATCTTATATTAACACCGTGACTTTTGCAGCGACTCACGCAAATTTGTATATAAATAGGTACACAAGGAAGGAATACAAATATAACCGTTGACGTATTCTGAGTTCCGGTTCGGATTATACGGTAGCTGGTAAACTTACTTTTACTCGAAGTCTAACATCTCGTCCTCAGGTTGGCAACGCACCATTACCGCCTTTGGTGCCACTAGGCGGCGTGAATTTCTTACCATCAGTAAATCCGTCTGCTTGTTTTCTTTCAAATATGATAAAAATAAATAAATAAAATAAAATATGCTACTTACTGTCTTATTGAAATTACTTTCAATATCACGATGTACCTAGTTTATTATTAAATTTTGTGTATATTAATTATTAATAATTTATAAGGTAAATCTTTTTGTTTGTACCCCTCAATACAAAAAAGTATAAAAATAAGTTACGATGATATCCTCTTCTAGAATGACCATTAAACTCGTAGATAAATCTTAACACATATAACCTAAATCCGGGTTGTGCAAGAATCAAGGCGTAAAGCATCGGAAGTCAGGTGTCCGCGCCGGGCTTCAATAAACAACAGCGCCAGAGGTAAATGGAAATGCGCGAATACAAATGTAAACATACATACGTAATAATGCTCTACAATGTGCGCATTTGAAAATATATTTTAATGATTTTTATTGGGATAAAACGTTCCCTATTTTTTGCATGCAGCTTTCCTGGTGTTGAGATACTTATTTCTGCTATCAAAATAGTTGGTGCTTGTGTTTTGTTTATGCTACAAACATAATCAAACCTTAATGAGTAAAGTTTATTGGTTATAAACAAACTTTTTAGAATTAAATTATGCTTATATACTTATATATATGGTTTCTGTTGGCTTTAACCTGGTTCCATGGTTAATGATTGATTCCATTAAAAAAAGTGTCTTCACACCAATATATTCAAAGTGGTAGGTAGAGGCACTACCCAAAGAAACTGAGCCCCACAAAGTGATAGGTGGCAAAACTATCTCCAACCGGGCATATATTAGGATGGATTCCATTTTAAATGCATATTAATAATTGGATAGACAGTAAAACACATTTCCTTAAGAACGATTTTTTTATTACAACACCATTTCTCTAATTGTTTTCTAGTATCCTGCTAACTGACAAAATAATGAAACTTGAACTTTTCTACAGGGGTCGAGAACTTTCGGCTTCTATGAAATTACATTGATCTTCATGTCTGCTTGGAGAGTAGGATACAACTTTCTGGAGAATCTGCACGTCCGGACAGCTATTT
>NJDC01014597.1:752556-763053 GCA_002245475.1 Calephelis virginiensis
TAAATTGTCACGTTCTTTACATGTGACAACCCTACCTAAAGTTCCCACCTCCCACCTCCGCGACCAGATCACAAATAGAGTCCGAACACGGGAAACAAAAACCACTTGTCTCGTCCTTCGCCAATTTTGTCGAAGCACTCACCACAGAGAACACCAAATCGCACTCGACGTACGTTTCGCCTCTACACCGAGGCATCCTCAGGAACTCGACCGTACCGTACAATTGACGACACACGAGTGATTTGCCACCGCATCGATTGCGCCTTATATAGACCAAGCCCCCAAATATCAATTATTCGTAACCGCTTCACGAATCGATTGTGGAATTCTGTTTGACTCGATTGCTGCTAAAAATTCGTAATAATGGTGAATTCGATATATTTATTTGTTCATTCATTCAACATTCAACAATGTTTTGGACACATTATTGTGTTTTATGATTTCTAATTGTTCAAAAAAAATTTAGCCTAATTCCTTTTTCACAAGTATGAATTATTTCGAAGGAGTGATCACTTTCAGTCATAAGTCATTACTCAGCGGTGAAGTCATCCTGATTAATACGACCAGTCTATCTCCGTCTACTACCTAGAATTAACTGTACTCGCAACTATTTCTGACGCCAGCAGGGTTGGGTGGCTTGTTGATACGCTTAAAATGTTAGCTATAAGATAGCAACGCATCAATAACATCTATGTTGCAAACGACAATTTTCTCATACCATCAACAGAACCACTGTTTTATCGACATAAAAAAATGTTCTCGTGTTATGTTATCAGAAACAAATAAAAAATCCGACTTGCCCTAGTTTGAAATGCGGTTATTGTAGCAGCGCCATGCCGAATATCCGTCGGAATTAAAAACCACTGACAGCTGACGGACATGACAGATGTTTACCTACGTTTTCCCGTAATATACATGCCTATGATTTACAGTATAACAATTTGTTCCGGAGTATTATGTCGGATTTTTGAATGAGAAAACAATGCTCAAATTTACTAGTTCAAAATTAATGTTGTTCCCTTTAGTCCTAAAGCTTCCAACTTTCTTATTGAGTAGATTAAATCTATAAGGAATGCTTAAGAAAATGTGACTTTAACCTCAGTCATTTTAAACCCTTATTATGCAAGGGCATCGCTTTGCGACTGAACGGATGAACCAATTTTGTTAACATTTTGTTGTGTTATATTGTTATGAAGCCGGCGAAATTTCAGGAAAAATATCAAACACAATAATTATAAATTATATTTATACATACTGTTAGTGATATCAAGCTATACGATATTCACTATCGGCCAATATTAATAATTAATCCTAATCCAAAACTTGCAGTCCAAGATTGACATTTTGATCCATAACATATCTGTGGACAGGATAAATATGGCTTTTAGATATGGGATAGGCCACCGGATACGCAGCTATCTAGATTGCTTGAAATCCATTAGATTGAGATACATTATTAACATTGGCCGTATGTCGGCTAGTCTAGCTAGCTATTCACTATTTCGCGTAGTCTTCGCATCATGCCTAAACGGATGTACCAATTTCATAGTTGGTTTTAGTCAGGAAAATGATCTAATGAAAAGAAAAACCAGGAAAATTTTAGTTAAAATGGGAAAAATATTACTTTACTTTTTCCATACAAACTATTAGTAGGGTTAATATTAAGCGTTACAAAGTTCGCCGCTTCGGCTAGAAAGTAAGAAAGAGTAAAAGTGTCAAAGCTCGATTGTCCTACAATTAGTTTTATGGGAGTTTCTCCAACGTTAAATCAACTTTACCATGTTCTTACAAAGCCCTGACATCAGTCCTACGAATCCTACGAATATAATAAGTATGAAAGTTTCTGAAAATGCATGGATGTTTGTTACTCTTTCCCGCACAAACTACTGAACTTTAGATGAATATTTACAGGAATATAGTTTATACATCAGAATGACATATAGGCTAAAATTTATAATAAATTGACATGCAGACAAAGCTGCTAATGAAAACTACAGACAAATAATTTTTGAATGCGATACTATGTAGGTAAAAATATTCAGGAAATTAGATTATTTTATCGTTAGCTTCCGTAAACTGACTAAAATATTAATTTCTGCTAGATATTATTTGTAATAACCCGATATAAATGGACCCAAAAGCATCCGTTGAACTGAATGTGTGGTAAGATCAGAGTTCTAGGAATCTTTTTACAGCTTCACAGTACGCTTACTACTGACATAATTTATAAAGAATGAACGGGGGAAGTGTCAAATATATTCATTAACATATTACGAGTATGGTCAAAAAACGACTGACAATAGGAAAAGAAAACGCTTACAATGTTTACACTTCAACAGAGTATTCGTTTCTTTACTTTGCAATGCCAAGGTCTATATTTTGGTTTCACTGCTTGCTTTGCTGAAAGATAAGAAGTTTAAATGAAGAATGTTTACATAATCACTGTCCCAAATTGACCAATGGGATAACCAACGCCGGATTAATTAATAACATTCCCTTAATTAAATGATTTAAAACCAATAAAAAGCGATCGTTTCCAAAGCAACAAGATTTAACGTCCGTTTCCACGTAGCGGGGACATAAAAAACGTTTATCGTTTAAGTCAGGGGTTATCAACTTTTTACTAATATAGATTTTTCGTACCAATTCACTCAATTTATAAGTGCATAGCGAGTTACCAGTAAATAAAAAAGTGTGTTTATTTATTTCTGTTAAAATATCAAAAAATAATTATTAAGGGGCCATGTATGCTAAAATACGTCAGCAATATACTGTTTTTTTTTCATACAAAGCAATTATGGATCTTGGCGACAAAAATACACAAGATTAACATTAATATGCTTTATAAGACTAGCGTTTCCAAAACACGATTCATTCCACTTTGCTCGATAGAAAAAAATCAAAAAGTTAACCCTTTTTTGAAAGCAAAACCCAACTGTCTACTTCAATTATGAAAATATCGACACCAGATTTAACATAAACATAGATAAGTATTATACCTAAAAGATAAGTGTTTGTTTTTTTTTCAAATTACTTTTATAGTGTCAAAAATAGTGATTTGGCGCTTAAGACATTTACTTTAGAGCGCAATATTTCATAGTAATCATGGAACGGGGGAATGCGCTGATTGGCTCTTCTGGCTGACTAAGTATGGGGCCTTAAGCAAAAGCTGCTATAACCAATTACGAGTACAAGTTTGAAAAAAGAATTAAAAAAGTGAGATTGCCAAAAGTTTATACGCTAATAATTAAATAAATTAGCAAGTTACACATCGTAAATTACGGGATACTCACGATCTTTTTTTATTTTATTTGTCGATATTTCGGCCTAGTGAGTCCCATCGTGACCACGGCTTATGCAACTATCCCGTACGTAACTATCCCGTATAAATAATTTAAAATGTTATTAATACGCGACGATCTAAGTTTAAAATCTTAAATTACACATCATTAAAAAAAAAGGAAAAATTAAGCTTATTTTATTACTCCATGTAGGTCTCGGGTTTCTAAGAATATAGGCTAACTACCTATTTTCCAGGCGAGACCTTAGAAGTAAGCATAGGTGTATCCGTCAATAGCTATATGAGAATGTGGTATGATTATTGATAACATTATTAGAATTCTGCGATATTTCTATGTTATTGGTACAATGTCTTAACCTAGTCTGTCGTATTCATTTTTGTTCTCACATTGTCGTCCTTCGGTGTAGAAGGTAGGGTAGATATCTAGCAAACCTAATATTAAGTAATGGGTATAACATCCCCGAAGTCTTCAGTCAACAATACAACATTATCATCTTTAGTTTATGGACTCTGATTTTATGCCATCGGGAATTTTGTTTGTTTCCTGCGTTATAAAAAAACTACCAAAGGTTTATACCCCCTGAGCTAAAGAATGGTAAGTTTAATGTATCGGTGATCATAAACAGAGTTAACGGTAACGCACCTTCAGAACACCTGTTCACGACTGTAAACCTATTTTACGTGAATGATGCTCATATGTAGGGCAACTAGCCTATGAACTAGGGACCTACCAGGTTGATTTTGTACACTTGACGAGCAAAAGAAATTTAGCAATTGTAATAAATACTTCGTGAGATGCGAGCAAAGCTAATGGCTAATTACCAACAAGACCACTGATGATAGAGTATCGTGCTGTCATTAGTCCTTTCAGAGATCCACCTTGCATATCATGAGGCAAGACTATCATTCAGTCGAAGATCCCGGATGATTTATAAAATTTTGCAATGCAAAAGTTTATTTTCCCACCGTTTTTGATTTTTTTATGTTCATTACTGTATTATCGTAAGAATTGAGACATAAATATAAAGGACAAATCTAGAACCATATCTAAAAAAATGGTACATAACTATTTAAAAGATTGTGAGTACAATAGGACGATATTAAAACAATTAAATAATATATCGAAGTGTGTATAACAAACACATTTCATATACTGTATAAGAAACTATTTATTAAAAATTGATATTAAAAAATATGACGTAGTATATTGTATAATAACTAAAATTTATTTTATGTATAAGTATATAAGTAATTGGCCTAACTTATTAAGTAATTGGCCTAAGCGGTGTCTATAGGTTATCTCTTTCCACCAGAACCCTTACCATGAGTTTACCGCTTGTTAAGTTTACTGACTCGGAGACAGTACTCCGTAAATGAATTGTATGAAAACTTTGATCAACGCCTCTATCGGTAACTAAGAGACCAAAAGTGTCATAGAATTCGACACGTAACTTGTCGAACGTAATCTATGCTAACTCGTGGTAAAGGCTCTGGAGAACCGTCTGCTTATCTGTTACTTATCTTAACTTTTTATAGTATTATTATCACTAAATATCTATGCGCCATACCACTAATTAGAGATTATACCTAATGGTGTCGTTACTGACACCTTGATCATGACTTAACGGTTTAGTTTTTGGACAACTTGCGCGGCTTCTTGCCTATATATATAACCATATCATCGATTATAACAAACTATAAAGTATGACAAACGATTGTCATACTTTATAGTTTGTTATACTGACGAACAGTCGATTTCAATAATCTATCTGATCCTTCCCGATCCTTTAAGATCAGTAACCGGTCAACGACTCTTATTTTTAATTACCTAATTGACAAAAATATCTAAGCAATAACACTCTAGTAGATCTATCTTCAACTAACTGTAGATAAATGATTGAAATAGGCATTTATCAGTATTTGATCTTTATTAGAATAAATTACATATTACCAAAAACCGCAGCGACTGAGCCCATGATGCCAAACACTAAAATCTCGGTTTTTTTTAATATTTGAAACTTTCAGTACGACCTAATGTCGGTGCTTAAAAAAGGTGCTTCAATAGGCTACAAAGCTCGTCAACTATACTACATAACTATACCTATTCTTGCACCCACAACAGTGGTGCTCACTGCTCGCCACTGTCGTGTTCAATGTCATTAGGTTCCCACTTCCCAGTAGACTTGCATACGTGACGTAAAATCTCGATCAAAAATATAATCGCATATATCAAATCTATGGAATATAGAAACACACCACTCATATACATGGTATCTATAAGCGGAAATTGTATCTAACTATCAAAAAACTGCTTGAGTGCGAACTACCCTATATTATGATATAGAATGTTTCTAAAACGAAAGACCCGTACCACATGACATTTACATTGATGACATTGGTGAGTACAAAAATGACTAGATCATCGTACTTTAAACAGGTACATGTGTTTATTATTTGTTTTATTTTTATTTTATGTTTATGATATTGGAAGCAGACGAATTTCCTTATGGTAAGAAATTCATTTCGCCTAGAGACACCAAAGGTGGTAATGGTGCGTTGCCAACCTGAGGCCGAGATGTTAGGCCTCGAGCAAAAGTAAGTTTACCGGATACCTTATCCTCCGAACCGGAACACGTAAGCGGCAATCACTGACGTTATAGCGGCAGGAATAGCTAAGCGGTGGTAGTAATCCGGACGAGTCGCTGCGAAACTATGCCACCTAGTCAGGTGTCACGGTGCTAGTGACGGTAAGCCTATGCTCGCCTTTTATGAGTTGCCTGGCAGAAAGGCAGATGATTTTTTCTGCAAAGAAGCCAACACCAACACGGGGAATATTAAAAAGTCATTGGTTGAAAGTATTACAATTGTAAACGGTGGAAATAAGCGTCATCGACTATTTGGTTTTTATTTAGGTGCGGTATATTTAGTCCGGGAATGCGGGTAGGAGACGTCCAGCCAGTGGGATTTATGATCGGTACCTGACTTCTATTCTTGGCACAATGTATTCAGCCTAATTTGAATGTAGTCGCAATGTTAGAATATTTCAGTTTAAGCGCACTGGAACTAAATTCAGACGTGTAAACAATAATACGCTGCAGTGTTAACTATTTCCTAGGGATCTAGCAAGAATATGGATAAAAATCATTTTTGGGTTGTCGATTTGGATTATGATAATGACAAGAAGTAATCCTTATTTCCTACAATGATGCTATAAATTTATATAACGCTATTTGTTGCTATGAATTTTGTGTTTAAAGTCAGTAGAATAGAATATATTTTTATTCACATTCACCTTACAAGAGGCACTTGTGACGAGTCTATATAATACTAAAACTACCATCGGATCGGAACGCGGCCACACACTGAGAAGATCCGGCAAGAAACTCAGCAGGCTGTCTTTTTTTCCTTATTCTATACAAATTAAATATAATTACTAGTAAGAGATTGGTATGAGGAGCAATTAATTCCAAGCACTCTTATCCGACAGATATTCAGCAACGGTATAGTAACCTTTTACAATTTCACTTTGACACATTTTTTAAATTTATTTAATGGCAGGTCTTTTATAAAATCGGGAAGTTTATTGTAAAAGCGTATACATTGGCCCATAAAAGAATGACTAATTCTGTGGAGACGGGACACCTGCACAGCAAGATTGTTTGTTACAGGTAATTCAGTACTTTTTTGGTGACTGCAAAGCCAGATTTTATATGATTTCTATGTATTTACCGACACCAACAAAGGCATGGTGTAAATAACTTAGATTAAGGTCCGCCACATACACGCCAAGTTTCGGAATTTCGGAACGAAATTTTCGCCCATACAATTCTAATCAAATTTCATACAAAAAATTTGACTGTTCGTGGTAGCTTCGTAGATTGGAATGGATGTATTTGGCGAGCCTCACGAACTCCTCTTTATTCTATATTGTGACATCATCATTTCTAACTTTTTACGGTATGTTTTACAGCGATTACGGTGCGGCCGGAAATGTTGTATTTGTGACATGATCCAGTAATGAAATAACCATGGTTACATCAAGTAGTAGACTGGAGGTAGCACTCCTAACAAAAAACTGTCACTTCTAAATGTTGCTCATTCACTCTATTGTACCGATCTCTCTTTCGTTTTGACTTTGTTAATTGACATCACAAAACTCTTAGAAAGAGAGGTCGGTACACTAGAGTGAGTCAGAAATAACATCAGTTCTTTGTTAGGAGTGTAACGTTCGGTACTAATATAGCTTCATGGAAATTATTTTCTGGTCTTAGGGTTTATTATGTCAATTATTTAATTACATATTTTTCTGGTCAATTGATAAAGAATGTCATCTAGTTTGCAGTCACTATAACGAAAATACAATTCGAATCAAAGACAACAGACTTAGTACCCGTGTAAGCGAGGCCGGCATAAATGTCACGACTCTATAAATCAGAATCGCGATGACGAAATTTATGTGCTCCATCCATGATATAAATTTCACTGTGTTATATCACGATATGATATATATTCCACATTTTATGATACGCTTAATAATTCATATTATTAAAGTATCTCAACTGAGTTGTAAAATTTAGATTTTGTGTCGTATTGTATAGTTATTTCTAAACTTAATCTAACATAATTAAGCGCAATAAAATTGCAAAAACCGACTCCAACTGTTTTGTTGTTACCATTTTGCGGTTTCATAATTATTTTTTCGAAAAACAACAAATGGTTTCGAAATAGTCCCACATAAATTTTATCAACAATTTACTTGTCGTTTTGAGTTATAAGTGCATAATCTTTTTATATAACTTAATGACCTCATCATCTGTCATCGTCGAATCATAATAAAATTAATATGGGACAACCATGATGATTAAGAAACCATGACCTATCTTTCTGAAAAAGAACCATCAAAATCTGTTGGCTATTGATATAACAAACATATAAAAGAAACAAACAGTCGACTTGAAAACTTCCTCCTTTTTTCAAGTCTGTTAAAAATAAAAAATAAAAAAGTTAAAAATGTTGATGGAATACTAGGTTTGAACAACAATTATTTAGATCTTATTTCTTTACTTGTACTGCAATTATATTTAAGACTGTAAGGTGATGTTGAACCTTTTTAGGTGTTAGTCAGCGATGCTATAACATAGAAATACACTTTTCAAATTTTTACATCACAAGTAGTGTAAAAGTTGTAAAAAATACTGTTATAAATGGTAACGATAGATTTACACTGCAGATCTTAACATGTAAAATACAAGAAAAATATTGAATTGCATAAATTAAAATCAATTTTTGTTATTTGACAAGAAATATTCTTTTAACCTCAGACGAAAAGCAGGGTGAGGAGGGCGTCATAATTTTTGAACGAATGGACCGATTTCGATGCGGATTTTTGTTTGAAACCGTGTTTGAAAAGGTTTTAAGCTGCATTACATATAAGTTTTGTAAAAAGTAATTCAACATTTTTAAGTTTAGGATTTTTAGAGTTGTGAAGTAGAAAAAAACTCGATGTATATTTTAACTTAAGTTCTAATTAAAGAAAATTTGTTACTAATGTTAAAGAGCAAAAGGTTTGTGTTATTTGCTTCTTAAATATATGTATTCAACATAATTTAGAGAAAAGTATGAATATAAAAATAAATTTTCTTAGCATCCAATAAGTTGCCACTAACAAAAATGTCTTAATGGTCCGGTGGTGCGAAAAGTTTCACACTCATCAATAACGCCTACGTATCTTTCAATATCCCTCATCTTTGGCAAACTTTCAATTTCACACCTATTTTATTTACAAGTTACGATAAATCGGGTCGATTTTTATGGATGTCGTGTAAATATGTCATTGATATCTAATTGGCCGTGCGTATTTCTTTGTTTTTTTTATTTTTTACTTCCTCTCCTTATTTTTAAGGGTGACGCTACTTGTTCAGCTTTACCTAAACGGGTTACTAGAAGAAATATATTTAATAATTATTTACCATAGTAGAATCGGGCAACTTCTAGTTCAAAATATATACGTAAAAATCGAGTGCATGTAAAATGTATTTTAATCGTATGATAATTTTGTCGTGTTGGTTAAAAGGTCCTTATATGATCGTTTTATTATTTATTAATGTGTATGTTAAAAAGCTTATTTTTCTTCTTAAAACGTACTCCGTGCTATTTACAGTGCCAATAATTTAGGAACATTTTAGATACCATAGCATAATCAATAAACACATTGTGAAGATCGAATTTGACCGCCTCGTGGATTGTATTAATAGTGTAAACTCAACGAGGCTTGAGTTCGATTTTCAATAGGGGCAGACACTTGTATTATTTAAAGAAATGTCTGTTTTGAAATCTTGGTGTTAATTCTTGTATGTATGTTTATCTAAAGTCTAAAAATGAATTGCTAAATGTGTTACCAAGCGCATAACTTCCGAACGACCGACGAACTGATTTGGCTAATTATTTTTTTGTTTTGTTATTTATTGTCAGAAGGTTCTTGTGAAGAGAAAAACCGGGAATATTGCAGGGAAAATGGGAAAAACATTACTTTATTTTTCCCCATAAAAACTGAACGGGTGGAAGGAAGTTCGACGGGACAGCTAGTGCATTAAAATAATTTCTAGCGCCCATCACAAGCATACATTTTGCTGACTTAGAGGTTAAATGAGTTTGAGTAATAGAGATTGTATAAATTATATTTTACCGTCATCTTAGTTGATAATAAAAAAACCAAATTAATATGCACATAATTTTAATAAAGATGTAATATTCAAATTTTGTAAGCATTTTTTTCTCTTTTAAACGTTTATATTTTATGGATCATGGATAAATTTTAATAACTATTCTCTTCTAATTATTGCTTTTTCTAACGTCATTAAATAGATAAGAGCTTCGTTATAAAAATCTAAGAATGTTAAAAAAATTATGTGCAGCTGCAAATAAGTGTTACGAAATTATGAGATTGAATGATATAATAGATATTAAATGATTCTGTAAACAAAATTTAAAAAGTTTAGATTAGTTTATTACTAGTATTTGGCCAAAATGGAAATTATTTTAAAGTACATAAGGAAAAGTAACAAATTAACTTTGATTAAAAAAAATACTTAAGAAAGAGCTACGGAATAATAAATAACTGTTATCAATTAGCGCCATCTAGTGACAAGCACTAGTCCTCATTACTCACAACATGCAGACAATAGCTATGAATAATC
>NJDC01014597.1:763604-781630 GCA_002245475.1 Calephelis virginiensis
TTCTAAATGTTGCTATGTCAATACATTGTCTTGGATATTATTCATTACACTTATACCTATACATTGCATTATAAATATCTTCATGTCTACACTCGAAGAGGTAGGTAAAGGCACAACCATGGCACCCACGACTACCCAAAGATACTAAATACTAAAGTCCCATAATGTGATAGGTTGCAACTCTATTGCCAACCGGGCACATATCCAACGCCGGGCAACGCCGTTATTAGAAAATTAAAAATATTTATTTTCCAGGTTTTTTAGTCGTCCGACCCGGGGATTCAAACCCGGGACCTCAAGAAGTCCAGTCCAATGCCAGACAACTAGGCAACAGAGGCGATATTGCATTATTTCTTCATTTTTATTGCTTTTTTAAGTAAAAAAACAGTTTGGAGCTGATTTTGAAGAGATTTCAATCTAGCTAGTAGTTGATCGCAGGAAATTCACCTCCCGTCTGTAGTGCAAGTTGAGATCTATTGTTAATAGTCCGTTTCCACTCGACAGGTGCTGACTCTACCGAAATAGATGCGTCTACAAACAAAAGGTGTGGCTAACGAAACGTTGGATGGTTTGTCTATTGTTCTTTTATTACTGGCAACTCTTTGTGTCTTTACATGTTAAGTATATTGTTATATAATAGTATGAAAATAGAATGTACCTACCTACTCCAAATTGCTGAAATAACTATATACATATATTTGTTTATGTGCTAATGTCTTATATTATTATCTTAGTTGTAAAGGATTTAAAAAAGAAACGATGGGGGGAAAGGGAACCAAATAATAAAAAAAATAAATTTTAATATCTTGTTGATACGAACACCATCTTCATTTCACAAGAACAATTACTTTGTTTCCAAACTTTAAAGTGTGACATGGGTGATCTTTTATCGTTATTATTAATATATTTGTTTGTGTGTGTCAAATACATGGTAGTGTGGGAAATGTTTTATTTATTGATTTAATGTACTTTACAAGCATTATTATTGAAAAATATTAGCGTTCTGCACTTCTCCTACACATAAACTATAAGTGTGCCAAATTTTATGCTCCTGCGTTCGCGATTTTCGTAAAAAGTGGTCCAAAATTTTGGAATCACGTACCTGTTAATATACGGATTAAAATTATACCTTATTGAACGTCTGTAAAAATATTGTATTGTGTGTACTTACAACACAAAACGTGTTTTATCTTTTTCCATTACTTTCGTTAAAAGAAGATAGCGATAACTTAAGATTAGTTTATATGTGCTCTGCAGAATTGTATAGCCGCTGCACATAATTTATAGGTAAACACTACGGTGTGTATACAGGGCATCCCAATAGGATACATGTATACATATATGGAAAATTCAAATCTAGAATGAAAAAAAAGTATCTTCACTGTCATATACCCGAAGAGGTAGGCAGAGGCCTACAACCAAGCACTCACAACTAGCCGAAGATACTAAATCTAGAATAATTAACTGGAATTAAAATGACAGTATAGGTACCAATTAGGGCGAACAAACGCATAATTCGAACACCAAGTTTGAGCAGTTAGTCACACGTTTTATAGACTAATGAAACTCCTACTCCTACGAGTTTTACTAAAAAGAAAGACTGGGACTTTGGCGAGAAAAAACAATTAGGCAAAAAAAAACATTCATAAACATTTCAGAAATACCTTTCTTCCTTGTTGATTCGGGTGTCATACGTAGAATAGACCATATGCCTTCCTGCCACCAGCTCACATATGGCAGAAAAAGGTTAAATGAGTCATTACGAATGACCTTCACTACCAATGGTCATGCCACTGGTGGTGAAGTGCTGTGCCGTCATGTTCCGGTCGTAACCGTTAGACTTTCACAAAAGTTCTAACTCCATCTATGGCATCTGGAGACCATGCGTTGTCTCTTTCTATCAGGAGAGCTATGTGCTTATTCGCAGACTTAAAAAAATATTTAAAAAAATTTACGACTGATATAATATACTGATATAATATCAAGTGTATTGTAATGTGTTTAAGATAAATAATTATTTAATTAATAGTTACAATACACATACATACATACATATCTTCACGCCAAGTCCCTTACGGGGTAGGCATAAAGTATCGAGTGCCAGACCTCATTATCCTGACAAACCTGTCTTGCTTCCTTCACATTCATAACCCTTTTTATACAAACACGCCGGTTTCGGAGACTCTTGACACCACCCTCGGATAATATCCGATTGATCTGATCGTGAAATGTCAGCCTTGGTCTCCCCGGGTACCTACATCCATCCACATTCGCATTGTATATCTGCTTTGTCAATCTTTCATCTGTCATTATTTCCACATGACCGAACCAGCGGAGCATGCCCTTTCGCATTTTAACACCAATACTTTCTTTCAATCCCATTCATAGTTACAATAGGTATATACGAGTATAATACATGCGTAGGAAGGTTCAATTTTGCCACCTATTACATTGTGGACTTTTGCTAATCGTTAGTGCCTTAGCTGTACCTTTGTCTATACTTTATATATGTAATTATTGTATTCCTAATGTATGACTATCTTAAAAAAAGCATCTTCACGCTCATATCCCCGTAGAGGTAGGCAGAGGCAAAACCAGGGCACCCACAACTAGCCGAAGATACTAAGCCCTACAATGTGATAGGTGGCAAGCCTATCGCCATGACTATCTTAATTTCAAATTAGATAAAACTGCATAATCTACTTAATTATAGGTATTTAACTTTGATCAGTATTTGAAAACAACATTAATTTGAATATTTTTTTCTAAACTAACTAAAGATTACAAAGAATTATTAAAACGTAGAATCAAAGAGCTACGTCCGGATATAGCTGGGAGATATTTTAATAATGCTAACAACAGACTGCCGTTGTTTCCGTCGCGGTTAAATTTAAGACATAGACATTTTTGCATGTGACCAAAAAATGACTAAGTTGTTGGCGAATGTAAGATTCTAGATCAAATAATTGAAATAGAATTTGAAATAGATTAAAAAAACTAGAAATAATACTAAATCGTTATTTGACGCAATTAATTACGAAAGATAACAGGTATAATTATGCTAATGGAAATAGAACCCATAGCAAAAAGTGAAAATACCTAAACTGAGTAATTTTTCTTGAATACATTTATTTTGCTACCCAATCATCTTGTTTCATAAAAAAAGAATTAATTATTAATCATGGTTAAAATTTTAGGATATTACTGACTATTACTGACATTGTCGGTAACATTATTCGTAAATTAATTTATATTTAATGTAGGTAATGTAATAAAACTGCAAAGACGTAGGTTACGAATTTTTATAAGATATTCAATACAGACGTTTATCAAAAACGAAAATCTAAAATAGTTTTCTACTCAGTTAGGTTAGGAATAACAACTCAGGTAATTAGCGCAAAATATTGTTAAAGGCATTTCTTTAATAGTCAAAGAAAATGTTCGTATTTAGTACCGAAATCTATATACTAATCTAGGTACTCATAAATCAATTTGCTGTAACTTTTAGAAAGTATAAAGTAATAATTTATTAGACACAACAACAAACGCCTGTTTTTCTAAATGCACGGCAACATATGATCACGGGTTTTATTGGAAAATACTTGATACTGTCATTCGCTTCTTCTAGCTTATTGAGAATTTTCCAGGACAAAAATAATATAATTTCTTCGCACGGGTACACAAAGAAGTCATTGTACTTAATTTAAAGTTAATCTCATTAAAAATGTGTGCTTCACTTACCTCTTGTATTTATTTAAATTTAGAATATTGCTTTTCTTGGATCTTTATTATTTCAGCTTGGGAGGTAATCTCACAGTTGAAGAATGGAAAACGGAATCCACAAAGCCTAATCTATTTAAATAGACTACTGGTCCTCCTTTGGTTGAAATTCGACCACAATAAATTTTAATATCTTGTTAATAAGAACGCCATCTTCATTTCTCAAGACCAACTACTTTGTTTCCAAGCTTTATTGTGCGCCATCTGTGATCTTTTATCGTAATCATCAATATATTTGTTTGTGCGTATTAAATGCATGGTAGTACGTGTAATGTTTTATTTTTTGAATTAATGCACTTTATAAACATTATCATTAAAAATATTAGCGTTCTGCACTTCTCCTACAAATAAACTATAAGTGTGTCAAATTTCGTACTCCTTCGTCAGCACAATTTTCGTAAAAAGGGGTCCAAAGTTTTTGCTTTACGTATTAATATTATGATTATCTATTGCAACTTAGCAATAGATAATCTAAATAAATAGATTTACATGGTTTTTAAACATTAAGTGTGATAATAAGCAAATATGTAAACATAGAAACCCGAATAATGTCTATTTCGTATGTCTAGAAATCCAATTCAATTCGTAAGTGGGTATAACTGACTCTAATAAAACTAGCGAGGCGTTTAGTTCAAATGTTTTAAGTTAAGGTCCCATACTTAGTCAGCCAGAAGAGCCAATCAGCGCACTCCCCCGTTACATGATTACTATGAAATATTGCGCTCTAAAGTAAATGTCTTAAGCGCCAAATCACTATTTTTGACACTATAAAAGTAATTTGAAAAAAAATATAAAAACTGAAACAGTTATCTTTTAGGTGTAATATTTATCTAAGTTTATGTTAAATCTGGTGTCGATATTTTCATAATTGAAGTAGACAGATGGGTTTTGCTTTCAAAAAAAGGTTAACTTTTTGATTTTTTTCTATCGAGCAAAGTGAAATGAATCGTGTTTTGGAAACACTAGTCTTATAAAGCATATTAATGTTAATCTTGTGTATTTTTGTCGCCAAGATCCATAATTGCTTTGTATGAAAAAAACAGTATATTGCTGACGTATTTTAGCATACATCGACCCTTAACATGATTCGTACGTAAAACTACTGTCGTAAGCAAAACGACTCGTTTCTTCATTAAAGAAATTCTTAAGAAACGAGTCTTCGAGTGAATATATTATGATATATGGTGCTGAAAAACTCGCTCTTCTCCATCGGCCAATATTAACCTATCTACAGATATAGATTTTTGTCACGAATATATTTTTGTTAATTATTGAAAAATACAAACGGTTGCCTAGCAACGGGTCTAAAATATCACGATCTCTTATCTGAAGTAGGTTATTCATATTGACCGTATATAAGTGCTAGTTGGGTATTGTTAGGCCATGTTGATGCTGATGGGCAACAGAGATCACTTTTTTGTTTTAATACCATCATTTATGTGCCACAAGAATAGAGATTTCGTGCACAACACGTAACACTAAATACTGCCATAACCACAACAAAGTTACCTTGTATGTTTGTTTATACATCCTCGTAAAACCAGATTGGATACAGCGACATTAGCGCGTGCTTATGTTGGTAAATATGGGGAATTGTTAGGCGTTTGATAATAGCGAGCGATACTACTGATGGCGGATATGCTTTGTCCGTGTTGATGTTTGAATTTAAAATGTTTGGGTAAATTACCAGTGTTTAGGGGAAGTTTTTATACATTTATTAGAGAAAACAACAAAATTCAACATTCATGCGTATACACAGACATAATATTTAAACAGCAGTATATTTTATGATATCGGAAAGCAATCAGTCAGACGGATTTCCTAATGGTAAAATTTACGCCGCCTAGATATACCAAAGGTGGTAATGGCACGTTGCTAACCTGAGGAGGGGTGGTAGGCCCCGAGCAAAATAAAGTTTAGGGGCTACCTTATTCTCCGAACCGGAACACGTCAACATCAAGCGTCGATGTTATGGCGGCAGTAACAGGTAAATTCATCCTATATCTATGGGTAAATTAAAAAGGAAACTTTTACCATGTATTCCATTACGTGAATATAACATCACAAGTAAATAGGATCACAGCTTACAATATCGTTTTGACTTATCCCAGTCCTAGACATAGTTATCAGATTACATAATAAACTGAACCTATAAAATTTACCTGCTTTCCTATAGGACTGTATGTTCAAAACCCCAATGGTGAGCATTGGCGTCATGGTGAATAATAATATATATCAAAGAACTACAATCTATCCATAACCCAAACTACCATTATAAGTAAATTAATCCTTTGTATGCCGGAACGCGGATCCGCGCAATCCAGTTACACTGCAGCGTTAAATTCGCGGCATACCAGAGGTTAAGTCGATACCTAATTACCGTCTTTTATCATCTCTTTGTTAGCTGTCAACTACAAGAAAAATAGTTTTCCTCGGGATTAGATAAGTTCCACTTGGCGACAGGCATCCACCTATCACATTGAGGGATTTAGTGTCTTCTAATCGTGAACACCCTGGTTGGAACTTACCTCTTCGGGGATCTACTACTATCTTATGCAAAAAAAACAATTTGTAGCCCTGTCAGTTTTGTAGATTACAAATGTCATAAAATCAGGGCATTATGAATGTATGTTTGTGAATACAAAACAAGCACTGTTCGAAACGTAAACGAAATCGCTCGTTAATCTTTGAATCAATACACAATACGCATTACGTACGTCCGTGTACTCTGTTTTATTACTTTTAATTGCCACTAAATACGACCACCGAGGAGATCTTAATTATAAACAAGGGGCATTAATTATTTAAAACAAATTTAAAGCTATTTGTCACATGTAAGTGATGTGAGCAATGATTAGAAAGCTTATGTTCCTTACTTTAACTATAATATATGCTATCAAGATAGTTTTGAAGAGATAGCAAGACAGCAACATACCTAAGATATAATAGAAGATGAAACTCTTGACATGGTTATATCGAACATATTATTGAAGAATGAACGCGATAATAATAATCCTATCCCACTAATATTATAAATGCGAAAGTTTGTAGGTTTTTTGTTTGTTACTTCTTCACGCAAAAACTGCTAAACCAATTGTCATGAAATTTGAAACACACATTGAGGGTAACTTGAATTAACACATAGGAAAGTTTTTATAAATGTTCCTGAGGGACCACTAACCACGCAACGCCACGGGCGACAGCTAGTGTGCATATAGTTTATGTGTTAATAAGAATATGTTTTTTTCAAACGATCACAGTAATATAGTGGGCATTACTTAGGTAGCTACTATACACCACTATGTTAACAGAAATAAAATAGACCAAGAGTTAAATCAAAAGTTTGAAGACTGTTGGTAGGAATCCTGGTGGTATGAGGATTTGGAATAAAAAAATCTAAACAACGTAACACTACATTAAAAAACAGAAAAGTTTCTATAAAAAGTGTATATCCATTTTAAATTTAAAAAGTTCTGCCAGATTAGAAAAGTGAGCATGTTATTTGACTGCTGCTGTAGACCTCAGTGGTTGGTTTAATGGGACCCCCGGCGTCTCCTCTTAGCAAACAGAAGCAGGCAGTTAGGAAAACGGGCGCAGAAGCAAACCGGTGGGAAAGCTAACACCAGTTCAGGGTCTTCAGGTCCACCTCCACGCAACAGCCACCAGATAACTTCGTATCTTCATATAACTTTCATTCTTTCTTTAGCTTAAGTTGTTTCTTGTTGTTCATTACTATTTCGTTGTAAATATTTCGTTGTCAAACATTACATATTTTGTTGTATTTCTGTAAATAAAAGGGATTTGGAAAAGAAAATGTGGGAAAAGTAAAATTAGAAATAACAACAGTCATTAGGGACCCATTATTAAAAGTGATTTGACTCCTTTTAATATTCAATTCAAATTCAACAAGGTCAGTAATATTTTTACATTACAAGTATTATATATCTCCTAAAATAAGAAACTATTTTTACATCATCTTAAAACCATGTGACTTTGCAATTTTAACACTGTTTTTAAATACTTAAATAACTCTGCTCATGCCAATAAATATACAATCTTACATACCTACTCAAAACCTTTCTTTCACAAATAAATACAAAATACTTTATGGAATCGTGACTCAGAGAGTATATTGAGCTGGCATAGCGATATCAGTAACCAAACGTTAAGGTATTTTGTATTAAAATAGCTTTAAAACCTTACCATAATAATTTCTTTAGGTTTAGTTATTTTAGTCCAAGCGCCAGGAACAGATTCCCCGTACGCAAGCCAAAGCTCTCTCACTAAATCTGTCATTCGAACACAAAGAACTTTACATAAAAAGACAAACACGTAGTTTTACACCTAACAGGGATTTAAAATATCCAATGATTCAGTAAGATTAGCCAAAGCTTATTCAATTTAAACTCTACATTGAAGATTTACGACTGCTTTTAATAAAACATGAAATAATGAAAATCCAATAATACACGTCGACAAATTTAATCAATTTTAAACTGTTTCAAATGGTAATAATGATCAAAATCGCTCCAAATTAAACAGGTGATGCTAAGCAGTATTAATTCAACGTGTCACATTATGTACCTGCCATCAGAAATAATCACAAAGGGGTGGGCAAACCAGAAAAGTGAATTAAAATATCAAGGCGGTTAGTCACCAACACACTAAAATAAATGAATACAAGTGATGCATGCTAGGAGTATTGCATTGGCTAGCACTGAATATCCTGAAGATACAGATTTCTGAAAAAAAAAGTTTGACCGAACTAACCTGTGGAGCTGTTATGAGAATCACCATCTATTTTATAACATAACAAATGAAAACTTAGCCAATGACGTCTCCCAGTGAGAGAACTGAGTCTGAAAAGAGTCTACGTAAGAGGATTTTTTTAATATCGGTAACTAGAACACAAAAATTATATTTAATGTCAAGTTATTTGGTGGCCAAGGCCAACATCTAGCAAAATCATATATTTTTGGTATTAGGTAATTGAAGAAAATTAAAAACTTTATCCCGTTTCGACAAAGCCTAAAATATATAAAATGACGATAAATTTAGACAGGATTAACAATTATTAAAGACTCAATTAAAAATTCAAGCGCCGTTAAAATGCAAAAAATCGCCTTTAAATTTAATAAGTAAATCCTCTATGTACACAAAATTAAGTATTTTTCTCATTTTTATCCTGTCTCAGATACGGACTTGGTGGCAGTGGTGGTCTAAAGTACGTTCTTTTAAATAAAAAAGATTGATATTGTGTCGGTTTAAAAAAATACTGGAGTCGAAAATAGTAAATCCTCCTTTCTTCGAAGTCTGTTAAATTTTGTTTTCTAACGTTACGTATAGAAATAAATCCTCATTTCGTGTGGTCATCAAATCACGTTTGAATGGATGTACCAATTTTGCTTATTATTTTTTGTCACATCAGTTATTGTCAGGAAAAGGTTTATATGGAGAGAAACGCCAGGAAAATTGCAGGAAAATAAGAAAAAAAACTTATTTTATCACATATAATAACTGAAGTTTCCGGGGTTGGCTAGTGAAGATAATAATTAATAACTAGAAATTGGTATTCAAAAAATAAAAAAATATATACCTTTAAAAAAATCTAACCTGAAAATCCAAAAAGCATATTTGATATTTCTAATCCAACCTGAAAAACTCAAAATCTATTCCAACTGCTTAAATGTTCCGAATTCATACAAACCGTATGTAGGCCAAGGGCGAAGCATCAAACGTCGATTCACTGAAATATTAGCGAGTAATAAGAACTACTGACAGTCGTGTTCGATGCGAATAGAATGGCTCTGACATAACTTAGAGTATAGCGTTTCTCTTGTCGAAACCTTCGTAAGGTTCTCTATCCAATACTGCTTCTGTTTGTCAAAATTATTTTGTAATAAGAACAAAAGAGTAATGAATGTCACAGGTACAAGAGAGTGATCGTTTCGGATTGGATAAAAGTTTTTCATATGGTATTTTCACTAATCTATCCATTATAGCAAGTGACTGTCTGATTTCCGATCGCATTTGACTTGTTAGGTAATACGGTTCTATTTTGTAGGTATATTTTAGTATTTTCTAAGCTTTCGAATTAAGAAAATATGTTTTATTAACATAGTTATCATAATTATTTCGAAATAAGCGACGGGATAACTACTTGTATCATTTACTTCTTAACTATTTTCATGCTCTTAGTATTTTTCAAACCCAGTCAATCATGGTCAGGTAATTTTTCGTGTTTAACCAGCACATTCCATATTAGTGTCTATAGGTTTTTATTGATCAATAACTTATTTACAAACTTTAATGATGTTTTATATTATAGTTTTCTTACTTTAAACTGTTTCAAAAATTGAGTTTTCGTGTTGTGTTTTTACTAAAACTTACATTATTTTTTTGTATTCTTCTGACATTATAAATTTATAGAATTAAAAGTTTTGTTTCGTCTTCAATTTACATTACTTAACTTACTTAATAATTACTTACTGTTTTTAACTAAAAATATGATTGCTATACTTAAACAGAAATTCTTATAAGTGTTTCAGCAATGTACGATTAGATTATTAATTATTTTTTTTATAGAAGAGGAGGCAAACGAGCAAGTGGGTCACCTGATGAAAAGTGATCACCTCCGCCCACGGACATCCGCAACACCAGGAGTATCACAGATGCGTTGCCGACCCTTAAGGACTTTAATTCATTTTGTTTTTCAGTAATTAAGTTAAATTTATGAAAAACGTGACTTTTAATATATCTATATAGTATATTTCTTTTGCACTTTTGAAATATATATTATTTTTTATATTTATTTCAGCAGGTAGGTACATCACTTACGAGATCCATAGCTCCGATGATGCTATTATGCTGATAAAATGTATCTATAGCATATGACGATATATGCTATAGATAAATTTTCTTTACCCAATTTTTTTTTCCGAAAAGTTTTTATATGGCATAGACAGCGAACCAGCACACGTCTATGCTAATGGTAAGATACAATTGCAGCCTATAGACATTATTAATGTTACAGGTGCGCCACAGCCTTATGGCCGGGGTATTTGGCCAAATGTGCAAGTCTACCCACTACCCCGTGTTGATCCGGGTTCCTTTGCAGAATATACCTTCTGCTTTCCTGCCAGGCAGATCGTAAAAAGCGAGCATAGGTTTTCCGTCACTAACACCATGACATCCTACTAGGTGGTAGAGTTTCGGAGTGACTCTCCCGGATTGGTACCACCGCCTTACTTATTTTTTACAGCATCATAACGTCAATGCTTGCCGTTGACGTATTCCGTTTCGGAGGGTAAGGTAGCTGGTAAACTTAATTTTGCTTGAGGCCTAGCAGCCGAGGCTCAGTTTGGCAACGCACCATTACAACCATTGTTGTATCTAGGCAGAGTGAATTTCTTACCACCAAGAAGTCTACCTGCTTTCACTGTCACCATATTCTCAGGAATAGGTAAAGCAGTGGATCCCTTTCCGGGCATGCTGCTTCAGAGAACTCTGCCACCAGACGTTTAGTTTGTAAAGACCCATTTAACCTGCGCTCTATTCTTACGAGCTGCTAAGTCTCAACTTGTCTAGTCTCAGAGGGTTTGCTCTACACAGAGGACCCGACACAGAGAAATATTACAAATTTCCATTATTAAATTTACGTAAGGTTTAAAAAATAGTAATTTCAATTACTAAATATTATGGACATTTTACATACTAGTAGTTACATTAGTATAATGAAGTCAAACTCCTGCAACCACTAGTCAAACGTTATACCTACAAATGCACATTTTATAAAGTAGTAAACTCTTGCAACCACTCGTCAAGATTTATACAACCTTTTGTCCTGCTATAAAAATGACAGCCATTCTATTTTAGTTAAAAGGTCTAAGATTAGCAGTGCAATCATACTAATTTCAGAATAATGCAAAGTCTGCCCGTCTGTTATGCTTTTATGGCTAAACCATGTGTTCCGATTTTTTTGAACTGTTGATTTAGACATAGGTAAAGATATTATTTTCAAAAATCAACCAATGAAGAATTATACCAGAGGATAAAAGTTTGTGCGATAAATCGTAATTATTGAAGCATGATTAAGTCGCGTTTAAGCAAGCTAGTTATCTTTCGTTTTCTACGAGCAATTAGTATGTTTTTACCTCCAGGCAATAAATCTGCCTATATCTCTTTCTCATTTAATTCAACAAAAAAACAAATTTCAGTTTGCAATTGCAAAAATCTCTCTAATAGTAACAAGATAATAGTTAGATATTTGCATCCGTCATAGAGTATAATATTTCATACAGATAACTTTGTTGCCAAATTCCCAAGGTTGGCTAGTCATGTGTCTAAAGGAACCACCTGCTAATTTAGTTCGACGTGTGTCAGAAGATCATAAACGACAAAACTGTCTCAAGTAAGTATTGGGAACACCTTTCAGATCAAAGGCGAACAACCGGGGCGTGTCTAATCACATCCCACTATTGCCCAACTATATTTAGAGTACAGGTAACAAGAATGCCCCTTTGAAATGTAACACTTCCGTTCATAAATTCGATCGTTCAAAGAATATCACAATTGTATTTCGAGCGTTTTAACTTGTAGTGCCTACGGTGTGTTGTCTCTGGTATGCAAATGTGAAGTTCTTAATATACCTTTATAACTGTGATAAATCAAAGTACAAAACTGATTTCTTACTGTAGGGTTAGTTAAAAAAAATACTTTAGTAAAATAAATAAAGCCGTAAAAATACCAAAGTTAGTAACTTTAAATTAAGTTTACATTTTTAAGTTTCTTCACTCTTTTCAATAGATTGGAATGCGTTGTAGCTAATGAATTTGCTATCATGCTACATACATGTCAATTGAGATTGAAGGTGGTAATGGTGGTTATGGTGGCGACAGTGGTAGAAGGTAACCTGAATTAGGATATTCAATTGCCTTTTAAAAACGGAATAAGTCAATGGCTAGGCGACATTTAGCGAAACGTATATTAGCCGGACAGGAGAGTCGATCGTATTGAGTTAGCCAAAAAAATTCTAAGAACATTTCCTGGTTAAAAAGTCAGAGATAAAAATGACGAACGTTTTTTCCAAATATCTTAGAAAGAAAGTATTAGACCAACATCATTCAAAAAGATGTTGTCGCGTGGAAAATTCGTTTAGAAAACAAAACAAATGAACGCCTGTGAATTACTGTCTACAACCTCTATCTATCTTGAAACAATTTATTCACAACACTTGTACTTTCCACAATTTATAATAATCATCAGGACTATATCATGTTATATATTATTTACATATTATATAGCCCTGATTATGCTTGAATACCGAAACCGGTTGTCTAAACTATAAAAATAAAAAAAAATGTGGAAAGTACATGTGTAAAGAATAAATTGTTTCAAGAATGGAATTCCACTAAGCACCGACGATAAAAAGTATAGAAAATATCTATCTATCTTGACTAACTATTCTTTACAACGTATAAGAAAGACAAACAAACAAACATACTTTCTCGTTTCTATTATTAGGGTGGAAATGTGAATGAAGTTCGATATCAGCTTATCTTAAAGTATTTGAACTTTGTTTCCCTTTTATTCTTTGATAGTTATAAATAGACGGACGGTTGTGCATCAATATTTTGTAGATTTTATACTGATGGTTGGAGATAATGTACTCTGGTTAACGGTTCGCGCCTCAACATCCATAATACTAGGATTAGTCACATTAACTTTGGTTATTTTTCATTCACTTTATTACAATGATCAAAAAACGAAATGTTATTTAGATACAAACCTGGTATTAAAACTAAGATTCTTAACAGCGATTGCACCTATTTTAAATGTGGAAGTTCGTAAGAATGTTTCTCAGTTATATAAACATGAGTAAATGCCTAAATCGATGACATGGTAAATAAAAAAAAAGTGAGCCTAATTTACACAGGTCAGAGTGCTAGATAGGAAATTCAGCGCCATACCTATCCTAATAATGACTTTGTCTGATGCTTTTGTTTGATGTTTCAGTCCGAAAGGTAGGGTAGTCTGTAAACTTGCACAATAGGCATAACACTCTAGACACAGGACAGGGACGCACCTATAACATCTATAGTGTATTTAGGCTACGTATTTACTCATGCCAATAAGAGAGCCGTGTAATTGTTCGCTATCTGGTACCAAGAAAAAAGCAATTAGTTATCCCGTTAAATTCAACATCTATAAAAGTGTGTCAGAAAGTCTGTTGTTACGGCGACAAGCCACGTTTCACCACATATATGTACGCATATTATCTGAACAAAATGATTTCGATATTTTACGACTGACAGGAAATTTATGTTCACAATTATTTGCTAAGCTCATAAACCTCCAGTTACGCTCCACAAAATAACGACTGTATATTATCTCCGAATCTCATACTGCGTTCTTCGTGATTTTTGTTTCACCAGCCAGTATTTCCTAGCTGTTGAAGCTTTTTAGTAGCTTCCTAGCTTGAAGATCTCGCAAGGTACTTGCAGACTTTTTTTATAAATTGGAGATATGTAACAATGTCATTCATAAGCTGTTGTAAACGACTGGCTCACATCTTTAGTCTCCAGATAAGTAGCAGGTTTTGCTTTCGGTTTTAACACATTCACTGAATTTACTGATGGATAACCTGGCATGTAAGAAGATGACTGATGTTTGCATGAAGTTGACACTATCACCATTATTTAACCATCATCCAAAAGCAATTCAATGCTTAGAATTGCGAACAAAATTTATAGTGTAGTGGGTGTCGTATGCTACTTATTAAGCGATAGGATAAAAAGTAACGAAATCATAAATTACCGCCTATTAAAGTAAATGATTTGACGATTCCCTATTCTTCGTCGTCGGTTGGCGTCCAAAATTGTGTTGAATAATAATACTACAGTTAAATAAACATCTTCCAAAAATTGCCATTATTTTTAAATTATGTCAAATTTTGTCTAGAAACAAAAGAATATTTTGTCCAGAAACAATAGAATATTTTGTCTAGGCTAGCATGCATAGTAGCAACATTGGGGACAAGTTTTTGCCCGCGACTTTGTACACATGTGACTTTTTGAGGTTATATAACGAAATATTTTCTAACATCCAAATACATCCTTAGTGTTGAGTGGGCTATAAACTACTACACAAAATTTGGTAAAAATCTGTGAAGTAATTTTTGCGTAACTAGTTAACAGACAAACATTTGTACCGTCAAAAATTTAGAAGCCTTCGTTTTGGGTACTGTGTCATGTATATAATACGCAACAATGATTGTTTTTAACAAATATTTCATGTATAGATTTAGTTTAATTACTGTATGCGTCTTATTAATAAGTACAGACTAAGGTATAGTATGTTCACACATAGTATCACATTGTAATAAAGACTATAATAATAGATTGAACCTTGGAGTAACCCTTTATTAATACGATAGTATGTATATAGATTACAAAATTTGTATAACAAATAGCATGCTCATACAAAGCCTGACTATGTATTACGAAATTATCAAGTGCGGGATCTATGATATGTGTAAACCGGAAATTGGGTCAGAGACGGCCACTTATCCGCGGGAAGTGGACGCCTCGGGCATGTAGACGTCCGCTCCTGCCGGCCGCACACCTCCACAGATTATGACGGTTCATTATATTTTGGCACTGCATATATGGATCCATATTTCAGTTTCGAAAACATATATTATTTCGTTGAATACAATTTTTTATATAACGGCAAAATACAGCTAATAAGGGACTCCCTTGATAATAAGATATAACCGCAGGCTATAGACAGTCGCTGTTCTGTGGCCGGGCTATTAATTATACAAGTCTACTCTACCCTCCAGACTGAAACCTGACTTTGCCTTTATGGAGGCACATATAGGTAAAGTGGTGAATCTCTACCCGGGCTGAAACATGACTTTGTCGTTGATGGGGCAGAAACGGATAAGCCAGTGGATTTCTACCCGGGCAAGTGTGCACAGAATTCTACAGCCAGTGGTCTTGTTGGTAACAACCCGTTTCGTCTTTCCTCGCCTCTTACGAGCAGGACGGCAGATGGTCTATTCTACACAGAAAACCTGGACTAATACGGGAAATAGATATTGACATAAAAATTATAAAACTCCTGAATCAGAATCACGTCTTTACACTGAGAAGATATTACCATAATCAGCTTCTTCACTGACCTATTGAGTTCCAAACAGTACGAAAAGTTCATGAGGTAGATATAGAAATTTATCAAACCATTAAAGAAGTCCTGTAAAATGACTTCTCCATGCCGAGTATTAATTAGTAATTGGGCTAATCCTTTCAAATGTATCTCATCGCTATCTCTAACTCCAAGAAGAGGAAAACGGGCAAGTGGATCACTTGATGTTAAGTGAACACCGTCACCCATGGATAACTACGACACAAAAAGTGATAGATGTGTTTCCTACCTTTAAGAACGAGCACGTTTTTCAACCGATTCCAAAAAAATTCAACTCGACTCGAGGACTTGATTTTTTTTGTTTCGATATATATATTATGTTGATTATCATTATGTAGTATCAATTTATATTAATATTTTTGAGTTATACTTAGTAGTGCATACATTTTTATCTATGTTGACAATATCATTAATATGAGAATGAACATAGACGAAAATGTATGCATTTTTAAGTATAATTCAAAAACCATTAGTCGAACCAAGATAAATTAATATGGGGCTACCTTAAAATCGTGATATAGGTACCTTTTCAAAAATAACTTCCAAAACTGGTTCGTTATTGGACGAGTAATCGCGTAACAAACATACAAGAAATATTCAGTCGAATTGGTAACTCTTTTTGGAGTCGGTTAAAAATGTCGTCTTGGATTTGTTGAGTAACGTTATTAAATTGACAGTATGGACGTAAACATGATTTTTAATATATTTATTAATACATAAAATTGTTTAGATTATTTATTTACTACGTCAAAAAAACATCTGTCTTCATGTTCTTCATCATGTCAACTGTAAATAAGTATCCACTACATTATAAGTAATATTATGTAAAACGTTTATAGTTTAAGATACGGATGAAATTTCATCTAGAAGGTGATATTTCATCCGCATCTTAAACTACAAATACATATTATTATAAAAAGCGTTATACGACGGTAATGTAATATACAGTAAGTAGTCTAAAGTAGCTCTGGTTTTTGGATTTAATACATACAGCCGAGTGGTGCGTCAACACGCATTCTTGTTTAGTCATAACATCTACCTACATGAAATTATTTCGAATATTGTGATCTTAAAAGTTTGATATTAGGTTTAAGAAAAATCAAAATCGTTCAATGGGGTTTTTGATTACCAAATTTTATACAAATGCATGCTTAGCCGCTCAAATGGAGCTCGAAAATAAAAGACAAAAATGTCAATGTTATTTATAATCGATAAATTAGGAAACTTCTGAATTGGTTTAATATTCCTTTATCACTTAAGCTACGTACACATCATCCAGTGGCAGAGTAGAATATGCTACATTACAATTTGTTAAGTAATAGAGTAGATACGTGTTAGTGTTAGACGTACACACACAAATAAATATAAAAAGTATCTTCAAACCCTTATTCTCGAAGAGATAGGCAGAGACACAACCAGACAAGACTAGCCCATGACTATAAGCCCCATAATGCGCTAGATGACAAACCTATCGCCAAGGGGTCACACATCCAATCTCGGGCAGCGTTGATTTTATTAGAAAATTAAAAATAACTGTATTTTATTCTATTGCTCGATTCAGGAATCGAATTCCATAACGTCAAGTCCAAGATCAAGTTAGACCGCACCGATGTTTTTAATAAATAACACAAAAATTAAAAATGTTCAATAACCTAGGACAAAATTTTCATGTGATGTAGAACTATCACGTTTACGTCAGCTTTGAAACTCAAAAACCCGCAACGAATGCCACAGACAGACACTGAAACTTAAAAACCCGCAACAAATGCCACAGACAGACATACACAGACACGGCAAACTTATAACACCACTTTCTCCATCAGGTGTTAATAAAGCAAACTTACAACCGCTCCTCGGACTATTCGGATTGTCATCTAATTTATGGATACAGTCACCTATGAAGCACTTAAATTTTAATTTGTTTACCTAGATCAAAGGTTGGGTAAACAATTTGGAAGATGATTGGCCGTTTGATTGGCCGGATATAGAGGCAGCGGCACATGTCAAGCAGTATCTAGGTTACGTCTTGTAAAATTTAT
>NJDC01014606.1:0-12198 GCA_002245475.1 Calephelis virginiensis
CAAAACTATGAATGTTTTTATTTATTTTATTGTGTTTTATAATGTACTAAAGTAAGCTGTAACTGGATAATAAATATTTATACTAAAATACGCCGTAGTTTTTTTTTAAATCTTGTTTTGAAGGTTGTATTACCCTATATTTTTTTAAAAAAAGGAAAAAAATATAACTCGTGATTGGTTCACTTTTTCCCTGCATACTTATGGGTAATTAGTTAGCTAGTGACCTCATCTACACCCCCTTAAAGGTATCGGGACACATTTCCAATAAGCCTGTATAAATATTTCATCCCCTTGTTGCTCGAGGGGTTAGCGTACACGCCTAACGCCAAATGAGGCTGAACGTGAGGCTCAGGTTCGATTCCTTACAGGACAGGCATTTGTGTGATGAACATCTAGATTGAATTTCTGGGTTTGTTTCAATTGTTGATCACACAAATGTGAATAGGAATCGAACCCGAGCCTCGCGGTTGGTCGGTGTCGTTAGGCATATACGCTAACTCCCTGACTAACGAAGCGGCCAATGCATGACTACATAATGTTTCAGAATCTATGTTTATATATTGGAGATATTCCATTAATAACTGGTGTATCTGGAACTTTTCAATCTAGGTATACCTACTCTCTTTTGTAATTATATACTTGATAGCTTTTAGTTTAGCATTTATGCGATTTAAAGAAATTTGGTTTGTCATAACGTTGTCAAATTCGAGTGAAGCCGAAAGAGTATACTAGTTCACAATATAAACCCCTAAAGTCTAAGATCCGAAGTTAGGTCGACCTAAAGTTACTCGAAGTTAGGTTGATTAATTAAAAAAAAAATGTTTTTAACATTTCCATCTGTTTTTCAGGCATCCCTATATAATATCAACTTAAATGGTAATAAAAATTGTAAAAATTGTAATAAAACTGCACATATATTGATATATTTTTTTTCCTATTATCCGATCCCGTGAAAGTAACTAGCGTCGACAATTATCTGTTTATACCTGGCAATCCAGATAAACACCAGACAACCCAACTTCTGCAACTTCGTCTTATTCCTACTTTAAGTCAGGATAAAATCTTAATATTGCACCAATTAATAAATAAAAAAACATTTTAAGAATATAAAAAAAAGTCTAAGATTTTTTCAATCAACCCATTTTTAATATATTTTCTGATATACTAAATTTGCTATAAAAACCGGTATCATCCTATTATCAACTCGGTGTAGGTCGACCTAACTTCGGATCTTCGACTAGTACCATGCTATTAATAAAAATAGTCTAAAATAAACCAAAGTTCAACCCGATGTAATATTTTTTATTACACTGTAATATTGACTATAATACAAACCTTATTCTCACTTTAGTCTTATTTTACTAATAAAACAGGTACTATGTTATTCATATATATTGTCTTATTATTAATAATTTATGAAAAAAAAAATAAACAATGATAAAATTTAGGTAAAGTCGATATTATTAATCTGTATTAAAGTGCTATAAATACTATAGGTATTACGAGTTTCAAGTTTAGAGTACTTTAGTTAGTATATATTTTTTAATAGGACGACTTAGATATGTCGCCTGTGTGGTCTCTAGTGGTCCAAGAGTTGGATTTGATTTCATGAGGTCCCGGGTTCGATCCCGTGTCAGGCAACAAAAACAAAATGTGATATTTCCAATTTTCTAATAAAAAAATGTTGCTCGGGATTGGATCTGTGCCTTGGTTGGCGATAGGCTTGTAACCCATCACATCGTGGGACTTAGTGCCTTCGAGAAGTCGTGGGTGCCCTAGTTGTGCCTCTGCCTACCTCTTTTGGGATATGGGTGTGAAGATACTTACTTACTTACGACTTAAATGTGAGACTTCCAACTGGCACTTGAATTAATTATTCGAGCTCAATACAACCTGAGCATTCGTTGGGAGCTTTGTATAATTGGTGGGTGCTTTTAACGTTTTCAGACTAGCTTTTAATGCGAAAAACAATTTAGCATGAAACTGTATTTTTTTTGGCGTTAGGACGTGGTGACCTCTACTGGTGAAACAATATGGTAATTTATATTAGTTAATTACTATAATTAATCATTTCTGTGGTCTAGTGGTCCGATGTCAGATTTGACTTCATGAGGTCCCGAGTACGTTTTTGTTTATGATATTGGAAGGCAAACAAGCAGACGGATTTCCTGATGGTAAGAAATTCACGTCGCCTAGACACACTAAAGGTGGAAATGTTGCGTTGCCAACCTCGATCGATCGAACAAAAGTACGTTTACCGGCTACCTTACCCTCCAAACCGGAACACGTCAAAACGTTATGGCGGCAGGAATAGGGAAGGCGGTGGCATCAATCCAGGTGAGTCGCTGCGAAACTCTATCACCTAGTAAGATGTCATGGTGTTAGTGACGGTAAGCCTCGCCTCGCCTTATACGAGCTGCCTGCCTGGCAGGAAGGCAGTTGGTCTATTCTGCAAAGGAGCCCGGACCAATACGGGGAAATGCGTGTTTTCAATATTTTTGTAAAAAAAGCGTTGCTATTTATGATTATGATGGTTTGACTGAAAACTAGGTGATATAATATTTATTATTAAATATAGATGTGTACCTACATCTATTACATTTTAACGTTCAGAATTTGGATTTTAATTAATGATGTTCGCAAAAAAATAAAGGAAAAATTAACATGAAAAGTATTACAATTTGTAATTTACGATTGTATTTGGATAATGTTTGCTGTATTAATATATTGAATACTTGCTGCTATCTGCGGCTTCGCCCGCGTTTTCACAGAAACCCGGTGTGCGATCGGGATTAAAAATAGCCTATATGTTAATCCAGGTCACAATCTATCTGTCTTCCAAATTTCAGACAAATCCGTTCAGCCATTCGAGCGTGAAAGAGTAACAAACATCCATACATCCATACTTACAAACTTTCGCATTTATAATATTAATAGGATAGGATTGTTAACTAACCAGATATTGCTTTAGTCTAAGTTTATTAATGATATAATATAAAATGGAATAATTAAATATTTCTTTTTAAATAAACTTAATATTTTTTTCCTTTTTTTTGTGTAATTATCACAAGACTTATAACTTTTTTTTATGAGAGGGCAGCGAACAAGCACACGGCTCTCCTAGTAAGAGCCAACCGTGGCCTGTAGACTTCATAGCTCTCATCATTGCGTCAGTATCCCGTAGTCAGGTTGCTAGGCCTCTTGAGTGTATGTTTACCGGCTACCCTACCATCCAGACCGGGAAATGTACTTACGGCGGAAACCATGGGCAAAACACTCTACCACCAGATACTGGTATATGCTATATAGATTAAAAATTAAAAACTATTTTTACATTTTAATCGCCTCTGTGGTCTAGCGGTCCGGGTGTTGGACTTGACTGCATGAGGTCCCGGGTTCGAATCCCGGGTCGGCCAACAAAAAGAAAATTGGATTTTTCCGATTTTCTAATTAAAAAAAAATGTTGGTCGGGATTGGAAATGTGCCCGGTTGGCGATAGGCTTGCCACCTATCACATTGTGGGACTTAGTGTCTTCGGCTAGTCGTGGGTGCCTTGGTTGTACCTCTGCCTACCTCTTCGGGGATATGGGCGTGAAGATACTTTTTTTTTTACATTGAAGATTTCGGGCAAGGCAACTGGTGGGTGTCTTCTTCTCTATTCTAGTGTTACCTAGCGAAACTCTGACAAAATTCATATTAGATAGACGAATACGTTAAAAATAGTATGGAAACGGCACACTTACACTAATATGCGCATCGACGAGATATGTAAGCGGTTTTCGCAGTGCTATAGTAACGAGTGCCGCGTTACGACGAGTGCTCTCGTTTTCATTTCTTTCCGCGATCTCGTTAAAAATAGCTCATGCATATTTGCATAAATTGTCTTTAGCTGGGATTAACCGCGGCCATGAGATTACCTACTTAATATGTTATTTGTATACTAAGCAAGTATTGCAATTCGATCAATTGATTAATTGATATTAAAAAAAAAACATGATAGCCCTGTTACTTTAATAAAGTGTAGGTAAATATTTAACTAATTATCGCTGGACAAGTCACACAAATTGAATCTAATCCCAAAGTAATGAAATTTTGAGCTTGTCTTTTGGGTATTATTCAAAGATACAAATTCATAGAAATACGTAGGTCACACTATAAAAGTATCTTCACGCCCATATCCCGGAAGAGGTAGGCAGAGGTACAACCAAGGCACCCGCGACTAGCCGAAGATACTAAGTCCCACAATGTGATAGGTGGCAAGCCTATCGCCAACCGGGCACATTTCCAATCCCGACCAACATTTTTTTATTAGAAAATTGGAAAAATCCAATTTTCTTTATGTTGGCCGACCCGGGATTCGAACCCGGGACCTCATGCAGTCAAGTCCAACACCCGAACCGCTAGACCACAGAGGCGATAATCACACTATAAGTTTAGCGTAACTTAAAAAAACAACATGTTGTGACCAAAATATTACATTTATTGCCTTTCAAATTAATCTCCTTTAAATTTTAAACATTTTTTCATGCCATCGAACTATTTTTTAAAACAGGAGGACACACAGATCTGAAGGCATGTTTTCTACGTGCTGACTCTGCCTCTTCGGAGTTGGTATTTTATTTATTTATTTTTATTTATCTATGATATTGGAAGGCAAACAAGCAGACGGATTTCCTGATGGAAGAAATTCACGCCGCCTAGAGACACCAAAGGTGGTATTGGTGCGTTGCCAACCTGAAGCCGGGATGTTAGGCCTCGAGCAAAAGTAAGTTTACCGGCTACCTTACCCTCCAAACCGGAACACGTCAAAATGTTATGGCGGCAGGAATAGGTAAGGCGGTGGTACCAATCCGGGTGAGTCGCTGCGAAACTCTACTACCTAGTCAGATGTCACGGTGTAAGCCTATGCTCGCCTTTTACGATTTGCCTGGCAGGAAGGCAGATGGTCTATTCTGCATAAGAGCCTGGACCAACACGGGATAAAAGTAAAACCTCTCATCAAATCTTTGATTTTGAGGAAAATATAGAAATCACAGGGTGCTAGGTCGGGGCTATGCGCAGGATAAGTGATGAGATGTACTTTTTCGGAATCCTAAAATAACTTTGTTTTGTTGGGCGTGTGTGAATCAGCGTAATCATTGTGTAGGAGAATGCAGCTTTTGGGTCGTCTTTCGCGAACTTTTGCTAACACTCTGGGTAAATGATCTGGGTAAAAATGATAGAATACCAGTCGGCATTAACACTCTTTTGATCTTCAAGTGGAATTGTACAGATGGGACCCCTAGCTGAGAAAAAAAAGCGACCATCTTTTTAGCAACGTTTTTTCGCCTGTCTCACTTTTGTTGTTCTTTCGGGTTCAAAACAATAAATCCACGTTTTGTTTTCTATGACAATGTCATAAACAGTATTAGAATATCCGTGGTCGTACTTCAGTAGCATCTGTGAGCACCATTCCACACGAGCCCGCTTCTGCTCCGCTGTCAGTTCATGAGGGATCCAACGACAACAAAATTTCCGAACTTTTAATTCTTCGTGTAAAATTTTCTGAATTTAGCCCATACCAATCTCCAATAATCCTCGAATTGTCTCATAGGTAATCCGGGGGTTTTCTTTAATTAACCGCTTAACAGCAACCACATTATTTTCGTTGACGGCAATTGAATTCCGCCCTTTACGAAATCGTCATGTAAAGAAACTCGTGCTCTCTCAAATTAAGCAAACCACTGCCTCACGGTGCTCAAACAAGTTGCTTCTCTCCCAAAAGTATTTTAAAAATGAGCGGCACAGTCTTGCTGAGAAAGAGAAACTTTTAAAATAAAAAAAAATCATCGCTCTAAAATCTTTTCGTCTTAATTCCATTTTCGTTGAGTAAGTAGAACTTTGATGTGTAAAAAAAAACCATTGACAAATTTTTTTTTGCCAATTATTTTTTAATTACTAAAAAGTTTGCTACGGTTTAAGAATATAACATTCGAAATTCAAATAGTTCCGATTAGCTAGACGTGTAGTGTAGCTTTTAGTGTGCCCCAATATACTATAACATATATATACGTATACACATATACACAAACCAACATCATCAATTAAGCTTAGTTTCCATACTGTTCCATATTTGTAGGTGCTAAAACATAGTTCATTTTCCTAATTAAATAAAAGCCTTAGAGAGCTTCGCGAAATGATATCAAATGGCAGTATTTACACGAGACTCTCTTTAGATCACTTGAAAAGGTAATTAGAACCGCCTGCTCCCACCCCACGATCTTCGGGTTGATTATTGATTAGTAGTTTTTTTTTAGTTTTTGACAAGGATTAGCGATTGACTAATGGCAGAAGTTAATATTAAGTTTGAAATAAGTTTTCCCGTTTATAAAAAAATTGACTGAAGCTGTTAAAAACTAGTCATGACTTATGACTAGTTTTTAACAGCTTCATAGGAAATCACGTCAGGGCCATGAGTTAAGCAGTGACTTTTTTACCCAAGCTGATTCAGTGAGATTTGGCGGCACCTAGTAAATATATGTGTTATTAACTTTATTCTTCGTGAATATTTCACCAGTGCTTTTTATTTTAATTTACTAATTAAGATACATAAGAATAAAAGTTATTTCCTACATAAATAAACCATCACAGGGGTTTGTGCAAATAAAGCACTTCATAGTTTAGACGGGAGGTTAGGCCACGTATAAAAGTAAGTTTGTCAGCTACCTTACCCTCCGAACCGGAACACTTCAACGGTAAGCACTGACATTATCGTAGCAGAAATAAGAAAGGCGATGGTACCAAACGGTGGACTTTACCACTTCATAATTAAATGTTCAAGTTTTTTGTTATTTTATGGCAAAAGATAGCGAACAAGCCCGCGTCCATACGCTGCTCCCCTCAAGGTAAGAGGTAACCACAGCCTATAGACATAGATGTTCTAGCTGCTGCGGTGTTAGGCTGGGCTGTTAGGCCTATTGTGCAAGTCTCCCGGCTACCGTACCCTCCGAATCGGAAAATGACTTCGTCATTATGGCGACAGGAATAGGTAAGACGGTGAATCCCTACCAGGGCAAGTTGCTGCACAACACTCTATTCTACCGCCAGTGGTATTTTACCTTATTTAACCTTGACTCGCCTCTTCCGAGCTGCCAGGCAGGACAACAGATGGTCTATTCTACTCAGCGGTCTCGGATCAATACCTGGGAAATATGCTACGTTTTATTCCGGCATCTAAACGAGTTCCAATGGGAGCACTAAATATTTTAATAAGGGGCCGTAGCCCCGGGCAATGTCTAGTACTAAAGTACACTAGAATGTAAGTTTAAAGACTTCACATCTTTGCGTTTTCTATAGGCCTCAACCATACCTATGTTTAAAGCATTTTCTTGCTTTTAGCCTTCGTAATCGTTTTATCTCCCTTCCCGTCCATTTTTCGGTTGCCCCATTCACCGGATGTCTACGACTGTGACTTTTGTCCATCCAGTGGGTGGACAACCCACACTCCCCTGACTTAATAAAAATCAAGCTTCCCATTTAGTTCACCAGAAAATAATATATGTATAATTCAGATGGAAGTAAATTCCGACAACAGTTCTAATACGCGTTTTAGTAGAAAATGAAATAATCTTGAAAGTCTTAAAAATACCGATGGTAAGAGACAATAACCTATAGACACCACAGATGTTAAAGGTGCGTTGTTGTTCTTTAGCCAGGGTGTTAAGATTAATATATAAGTTTAGGTAAGATGGTGGATTCTGCACAGCGGTTTTTTTTGTAATGACCGATTTCATTTATGCTTGTGTCTTACGAGCTGTCAGGCCGAGAGATAGATAGTCTATGCCCCTCAGATGAATCGGACGAATACGGGAAATCCTTAAAACTTATTAAACATTATAAAGTATCTTCACGCCCGTGTACCGAAGCGGTAGGCAGAGGTACAACTAGGGCATCAATTATAGGTGGCAAGCCTATCGCCAACCGGGCACATATCCAATCCCAGGCATCATTATCCTTATTAGAAAATTAAAAATACACAATTTTCTATTTTTTTTTCTTGACCGACCCTAGGCAGAAACTCGAGTCCGACGCCGGATCGCTAAACATTATGAATTTAAACAATATGATTACTTAAATTTAAATGTTTTTGATAAGAAGGGTCTTTGATAACCAGTACACTGCCTATGATCTCGAAAACTGTGGTTTGCAAAATTATACTGGGTTCTTAACCTAAATCTAAAGAAGTAACAGATCTTCTACTTCAAGGTATTACCAACTGTTTAAAATATTGTGCACGCCTATAATGAGCCTACAATAAAAACAATATAACTGAACTATTTTCACCTCCTCGGAATCATGACCTTAATTTTTTAAAAAAAGAACCATAAAAATCACTTGTCTAATAGCCGAGTAATCTTGTAACAATCATACAAAACAAAAATACAAGCGAATTGAGAATCTCCTCCTTTTTTGGAGTCGGTTAATAACTTTGTTTAACAGTTATGAAATACTAATTTATTTTAATGTTTTTACTAAGCAGTATGACTTTTTACTTATATGAATTTCAACTTTTACTGACTACTAGCAGTGTTACTTAAAAATGTTTTGGTCCTTAATTTGTTAAACTATGATCTACTTCAAAGCCCGCCGCTTTCCGTTTCGGTGGTAGATTTATTATTGTATAGACGCGTCACAGGTGCCTCTTGTAGGTTTACGTGAAATAAAAAAAAATGAACAAGCAGAGCTACCCACCATACCCACCATGGTAGTGTACGATAGATTGGACTAAAAATTAATCTACCTTTACATTTATTTATAATAAATTATGAAACTTATGTTTATAAATAAATAAAATGTTTATTAAAAATACAAAAAGTGCTGCGATTTAAATGTCAATTTCAATATAAATATGTAACTTCTTTAAATTTAATTAAATATTTGCACACCACAATGTGGTAGAATATGTTGTATTCTTAAATATCTTTGTAATAACTTAAATTTTCATTTCATTTAATTAAATTTAATTTCATATCTCAGATGGGTTTCAATCGACACGTTTTTGCTATTGACCGCATGTGCAATGTAAAATATATTTTGTAAAGCCTTGAGCCTACGCCGAAATACTTATGCCGAAATACGGATTAGTACTTGCTGGCTGTATTATTAAACTCAGCCGCTTGATACCCCAATTAAGAAATCGCAACCGCTCAGGTTCAACTCTCGAATTGAGCACGTGTCAGATTCCTTGACCACGCCTGGGGATATGACCGCTCTATAAACTAAACCAGGTTTGTTTATCGGTAACACTTAGCAAGTCACTTTATTGGCGTCAACATGCCCATATCCCCGAAGTGGTAGGTACTGGCGAAACCAGGGCACCCACGACTAGCCGAAGACACTTAGTCCCATAGTGTGATAGGTGGCAAGCCTATCGCCAACCGGGCACATTTCCAATCCCGAGCATAATTTTTTTTATTAGAAAAAACCCAATTTCCTTTGCCCGACCCGGGATTCGAACTCAGGACCTCATGCAGTCAAGTCCAACAATTGAACCACTAGACCACAAAGGCGAGGCGAGCAAGTCACTTTATTAGGAAGCCAGTAACAATTGTTAAACACCATTTTTTGTTAGTGTAACAGATGCAGGCAGCTAAGAATGGTTCTAAGAATACTGGATGTGGCCTATTTTATTTTTAATACAATTTTATGTTTAATATAATTTTCTACTACATGTATATGTTTTAAGATCGAATCGTTTATAGGAAACATCGTGAAGCAATACATTAGACCTATCAGTTGTGGCCATCCATTACCCGTCTTCTGACCTCAGATACATTAACCGCGATAGTAGCGTCGAATTTCGACCCTTTTTGGAAAGAATGACATTTTCACCTGACGATTATTACACGCATGATATGATATTTTACAAGTATACCAAGAAGGTTACGTTTTTTTATAAAACAGGTCAACGAATATGCACATAACTCTCCTGATGGCAAGAAACAACTGTAGACATCGTAAATGTTACAGGTGCGTAGCTGTCTTGAGGTCGGGATGTAAGGCCTATGGTGCAAGTGTACCCTCCGGACAGGAACATAACAATCTCTATACTTCTAATCTTCGGTGCTTGGTGGAATTCTATTCTTCATACAATTTATTTACAAACATTTTTTTATTTTTTATTTAACAAATTTATTTTTTATTTTTATAGGTTAGCCAACCGGTTTCGCTACGCAAGCATCATCAGGGCTATATAACAACTGTATAAGATGCTTGTATAACGAAACCGGTTGTCTATACAATGGTTATGGCTATGGTTTCGCTATACAAGCATCATCAGGGCTATATAACAACTGTATATGATGCTTGTATAGCGAAACCGGTAGGCTAACCTATAAAAATAAAAATAAAAATATAATGTGGAAAGTACAAGTATTTGTAAATAAATTGTATCAAACATAAAAATCATTATGTAGGCAAGTTTGTGCACAGCATTCTATCATTAGTGTATTTTTTTTATGATATTGGAAGGCAAACAAGCAGACGGATTTCCTGATGGAAAGAAATTCACGCCGCCCAAAGATAAATCTATCTCCTATAAATGTATCTGTTAACGATTTCAAGAAAGAAGTAGGTTTATAATACCAGAGATTAGTAAATAATACATACTTTTTTTGTAAGGTATGTTATGTAAATTTTAAAAAAAATTAGACAAGTGGTTTTAGAGTTATACTTACTAATGCATGTTTTTTTGTTTACCTACGTGATTTAAGTCCGTTTTTTTGCAGTTTAAGTTACTTATTTTTATATGAAAGTGTTTTTATTGGATAAGAAGGTTCATAAGTGACGGTTTCATAGTGTTAAAATACACATTGTAATTTACATCAAGACACCAAAAATGATTCTCAATCTGTCTGGAATCTTAAGGTTTTTTGCTTCAGTAAACATTTGAATATTTCTGAGACCTAGCAGTTGTAACTATTGTATTGTATACATTTTTAAGAAAGAAAAAATTCAGCCCCAGACAGGATTTGAACCTGTAACCTTTCGTCTCAAGCCGACGAATGCTCTAACCAATTGAGCTACTGAGGATTCAAGTCCCGTGGCGAAATTTTTAATTCCTTTCTAACCCGTTAACGCGGGTAGTTATGTCCTATAGATACACAAATCTGAGTACCCACCAAATGAGTTCATCATTACAGATGAAATTCACATTTTAGAATGGCCACAACTTTCATTTTTTGCAACGTATTTTTATTTTAGCACTTGCCCTGTGTACAACACACACACACACACACACACAACACACATTGTAATTTTACATCAAGACACCAAAAATGGTTCTCAATCTGTCTGGAATCTTAAATTTTGTTCAGTAAACCTTTGAATATTTCTGAGACCTAGCAGTTGTAACTATTGTATTGTAACTAATAAGTGTTGGTTGTATTGTATTGTAACTAACAAGTGTTGGTACTTGACAAACTCCATTATCAAACTAGTTCAATTGCGCTGGTATGATAGAGCTCGAAGATAGGAGACATAACCCTGGAATGACTACAGTAAATCCTTCGAGTTTAAACTTGATAGATTCGTCTTACTTTACTTTTGCTCGAGGCCTAACATCTCGGCCTCAGGTTGGCAACGCACCATTACCACCTTTGGTGTCTCTAGGCGGCGTGAATTTCTTAACATCAGGAAATCCGTCTGCTTGTTTGCCTTCCAATATCATAAAAAAACTAGATTTTTCATATTTTCTGATGACTTGGTTACAAGGACCTTACTAAAGAACTTTAAAGATTAAAGAAACGGAGGTGACCTATGGATCGTAGTTTGAAATTATATTTCGTAATCTTTGCAGCTTATTTAAACCACATCAAATAAGAGGTTTCGTAAGTTAGGAGTGTATGAAGAGAAAACGAGGAGTGTTATAAGTTCGACGTTTGTGTCTGTAGTGTCATTCTTTTGAAATAATGGACCGTTTGTCGAGTGTTCATTTAACATTTTATTACGATAATTAACTTAATTAGCATTCAGCCACTCAGCACATTAATCAGCCAGACCACGTGACTAGGTCAAGGCGGCCAATTATTTACTGAAACGGTATAGCTAACCGCTAGCTGCACAATGGGCGTCTTTATTTATGTCATAGAACTATTTGGCCGCGGCGAACTAGTTGACTGGATACTTAGGTGTTAGATACTTAATGGTAAGTCCTTTTGC
>NJDC01014641.1:0-35878 GCA_002245475.1 Calephelis virginiensis
AATTTTAATAGCTCTCGTTTGGGTTCTGTATCCAGCGTACATAACATAATACGCTACTACTTTTCTTATTATGCTATCTATATATATATATACTTTTACGGCCATTGTTAATAATGTATCTCAATCTAATGGATTTCAAGCAATCTAGATAGCTTCTTATCCGCCGGCCTATCCTATACCTCATTCCCATATTTATCCTGTGCACAGATATATTATTGGCAAGCGATAAAATAAAAATGGATCAAAATATCAATCTTGGATTGATTATTAATATTGGCCGTTAGACGATACCGCTTAACTTAAAACATTATACAAAAAAAACTACGTTAACTAAACCGACTTCAAATCTAAGTAAAAAATAATATATACTTATACCTATATACTTTCTGTGAGTAATAATTGGAAATTTACTTGTAAAATAAATCACAATTCTTAGAGTACATTTCGAAACACCACATCTGAGCTCCCTTAAGCCTCAACGCGTTTGGATTGGAGCGCAAATCTCATAGTAAAACGTAATAACATTTTTATAAAATACGTAATCTCTAAGTGGATACTTTCGCCGCATGCCAGGATTTTGATGGAACTCCCACACTTAAAACGTTTCAAGTTTTACTATATATTTTTTGATAGATCACTTTTGAAGGAAAGAAAGAAAATCTTTTACTTTAAATATACAATACAAAAAGAGCCTTTTTCTATTTTTGTGATATTGGAAGGTAAACAATCAGACGGATTTGCTGATGGTAAGAACTACTTCATACCACCTAGAGACACCAAAAGGTGGTTATAGTGCGTTGCCAATCTGAACTATATCACGGTGTTAGTGACGGTAATCCTATGCTAGACAGGGAAGCAGAAAGGTAGATGGTCTGTTTTGCGAAGGAGCCCGGACCAACACGGGGACAAACGGGGACTTGTGACATCTTCTAATACATAAAATTCAAGTGTTACGGTGTGAGTGATTGAAGTCCCCTGAAACAGCTTGACTGATTTTCATGAAATTTTGAGAGCATCTTGAGAATCGGTCAATATCTATTTTTCATACCCATAAGTGATGACTCCCAATTTTTTTAATAAAAGCACATTAAAAATATAGCAGTGCAACGTTTGTCGGGTCAGCTAGTATTTATATAATACTAAAATCTACCGCCAGGTCGAAATGCATCCACACTCTGAGATTTAAGAAAAAACTCAAAAATTCAACATCCGTTCGTTATTGGAAAAGTAAACGCGTAAAAAGAAAAAGAAGAACACACTAGTAAACAATATCGGTTTTTAAAAGAAACTAGTCTTATCAACTATACTGTCTAACAAGTCAGAAGTTTTCCTTTTGATTAATGAACAGATATATCCGTACTCCGTAGCACAAGTCTTCATCACAATTATATGTTTTCCAAAATTTCAATTGATATCACACTACTAATATATCTTCGTATTTCCTCCGGGCACTGCTTTTTGAGACAGGTTACAAATTTTCTCATGGTGCCCTTGAATATACCATGACTTTTTACAATTAAAATCAGCAAAAAATATACAGCTGTCCTAATGGTAGGAGACAAACTGTTATGGATAGCGCCTACTGTTGACGGGGCGGAACGTGACGGGCGAGCGTGTGTGTTGCAAAGCCCACTGATGCGGGCCGGGCCGCATCGCATCGGCGCGGATTTTTGTTACTCATTACCAAAGTAGAGCAACGAAAATATAGAGAGGCCACTCGACGTTAAGATCGTCAAGTATGGAGAGTGGCACCATCTAGTAGTTGTCATACGAATCTTCAAGTATGGAAAGTGGCGCCTCTAGTAGTTGTCGTACGCAACTATAGCGTTAACCTTTAACTAGTGACGTGTAGTCTCACAGGCGTCACGTGTTTTGAAAATTCTTGGAATCGCAAACTTCCCCCCGCTTGCCGCGACCCCGCGTCTCTGTAGCTTTTATTTTAGTGCTAAAACGTCCACAGAAAGAAGCAGAAGTGCCGTCGGTAATTTTAAAGGTAAGTAATTTTAATTAGAAAATCGACTGTAGCCTGTGAGGCTACATGTCACTAGTTTTAATATAAATACTTTTTACAACTATTTTTCTCTTTTTAGTGCAAAATGGCAGAAAACCGTAAGAAACATCAACTCCAACAGTCTACTTCATCAAAAAAGAAAATAGTACGACTAGATAGTCCATCGTTGGAAGAGGAATTCCATGCTCTCATGCTAGCTTCAGACTAATCTGATAGTTAAGGCGATATCGACGAGTTGTTGGTTTCCGATCGTGTAATTATTGGAATTACGTGAAAGTGACCAAGATGAAGATCTAGAAGAGAACACTCCAGAAGTGGATAGTAGCAATGAGGCGATCCAGGTCACTAGACAAGAAGATAGCATCCATAGCTCTGATGATGCTGTGGCTCTTTCGGAATTACGAAGATCGAATTTTTACTACGGTAAAAATCGATATAAATGGTCGAAGACACCTCTTAATTCTAGGGTTCGTACACTGCAACATAATATAATTACGCAAACTTCTGCCTCAAAATTGAGCTTTTGAGCATTTGGCATAAATTGTTTGACGAAGAAATGCTCCAACAAATACTGAAATGCAGAGACGTGTTGTGTGCAATCAATTACCAAGGGAGTTACGGTGGGTGCTAAAACGAGTTCTGGCTGACGACATGGTTGAAGAAGTTGACCAAAGCCCTGAAACTAGTCAAGTCAAACGAAGGGCATGTAGTATTTGTCCACCTAAACTTCACAGAATGACAGTGTACAGATGTATCGGGTGTTACAATCCTATAAGTTTGCAATATTTTCGCCCCTTGTGTAAAAATTGCCAATAATTTAAGCCAAATATTGTACGTGTCAGAATTTTTATATTTTGTTTCCAGAAGTAGCTTTTATGGTTTTTTTTTTGTTTTTGTATTGATTATATTTTAATAAAAAAGAGTTAACTTTGTTATATTAATTATGTTAGTTTTATTAAAAGGCTAAAATAAAGATCTCATGTCAATTAAGGCTGAAAAGTACATATAATTGTTAATTCTCGTTTCTTTTAAAATCAAATGTTAAAAACTGATTGAATTCATTTATGTTTGTTTTATTACATACCAACAAATACATATAAACACATTCTAAATCATTTAAATGCATTTTTGTTGCAAAATGTTGACTTCAAAAGTAGTAGCCTGTGAGACTACATGTCCCGTATAGTGTTATCAATTTGTCACGTCCCTAGTTAAAGGTTAAAATACCATAGTGCTCTTTTCTTAACAGTGATATCATGATCTTTGGTTATAGATCAAAGTATTGACTGACATAATTTCATGCATTTTTTTCATTTATACCTACACGTTAGAACTGCATTCAAAACATTTACATTAAAAATATTAAGTCTTCCATTACCCTTTCCTCTTACTGCTGTTTTCGTGATATTGCATATGCTCTGAAAGTGGGCTTGAAATTTAAATAAAATCTATGAAGAATGGAACCAGTGATTTTTTCAAATATTTGTATGATATTTAACCAAAGTGAATGTTCTTGTTACATATAATGATAACATATTGTTATAATATATTCACAATCCAAGAATTAGGTAGACGTTGTCACTAATACTACCAAATACAAACAACTAAGTAGAATTTTTCATGCAAATGTTCTTACATTTTTTAATTCATTTTTAGATGTCTGCAACCCAAATGTTTATTTAACTTATTTTGGTATGTTTTTTTATCTATTAAAATCATTGTCTAGCACTCATAGCACAAGAACATAATTTGCCTGTGGAAATCTAAAAAAAGGTAAGGCTCAACCAGGGTATACACGACTAGCCGAAGACACTAAGCCCCACAGCAAATTGTTGTTACCTATGTACTACATAACCTGTCAAAGTAAGTGGCAAGCCAACCGGGCACATACCAATTCCCAAGCAACGTTAGCGTTATAAAAAAAATTAAAAAAACACATTTATCGCACCCAGGACCTCATTAAGTCAAGTCTAACACTGATCAGCTAGAGCAGACACAAAGTGAATTAAGAAATCTAAAAAAAAGTCCCTACAAAATTTAAACTTTGGCATAGTTTTATGAAACTTTTAAAAGTTAGCATTGTCTGTTAACATAATCGTGCCTGTTAAGAGACTTCAAAGAAACATAACAAAGTTTAATCTTTCAAAGACTAGCGTAAGTATAAAATAAATTTTCTAGCATACGTCTTGAATGGAGGATTTTTTTTTTGTATAAATCTAACGCTAATTTTTTATAGGATTGCAGAAAGGAGAATCAATTTTTCGCAGTAGATTATCAATTCGGATGAGTTTGCGGTTGATCACCAAATCAAGGTGTTAGTCGCGAGTAAACCATACGAAGGTTCTACCACAAACATAGGAAAAAATCTTTTTAATTTAATAAATCCTAACATTACAAAGGTTTAAAAGGTGTCCATTACGAATTTCGTTATTTTATAATTTATTTGAAATTACTGGCATGCGTTTTCGACATGATTTTTGACATGTTCAGATCTATGCAATTAATTTCAAATAAATTCCAAAAAAGGAGGAAATATTTTGTTTGTGCAAATCTTTTTTTATTACTGAATAGGTTTTTATACAGCTAATTCTGGTGCTTTTTTTCATTTGTTTGATCTAGTTGGTATCATTTAAAGTATATGAAGATCTGGTAAATGGTTTTTGAATTATATATCATACGTGTGTTTGATAATTGAGGTGAAACAATTTTAAAACTAAATACTGTTACTGAGGATTAAACTGAATGCGTTTGAATGATTTATCCAAAAACCGAATAATTTAGTGCCTTCTATGTAACTTAGTATTCCAAAATTACGAAGGTGTTCCCTAAAGTTTTCTCACATCCGATATTCGTTACCGTTCTCGTTTCAAATGTCTTACATCGGACAGGAAATTGACAGCGGTCGCATGTCGTCACGTCTTACTTCGATAATTCTAGAATATTCTAACAAAGTTTTGCCTTAAAACCGTTATAAAGTTACAGCCAAATTCGTAAGCCAGTTTTGGAATCGTAAAATATTCAAGACGTTATAAGAATGAACAGGATCTTGTTAGCAGAATAGCTGTGATTAGGTCCTGTATATTGATGTCAACGCATCCAAGTACGACTTGTATGTGCCATGACAAATCCTTTGAGAAAAAAATATGACTGATATATTTTTAACCTACAAACTAAGTTATTATTTATTAAGACTAGCCTTTTTGTATCTTTTTCTACTACGGATCGTCCGATTATTGAAATGGATCGGTAGGATAACGCGTGAACGTTAACCCCTCGACCAATCAATAGTTTAAATTATTTAGTTGAAAATAACTACAGAATTACCTATTACATAATAACTACTCTCAAAGTAGCAAAAAAATCATTATAACACAAGCACTTGTGTTATTGTAAATTAAAAACTTACTCAGATAACTTAAATGCAGTGAAACTACAAAACCCCATATTTCAATAAATACGTCGTCGAGGTCGTTGTCAGATTAGACCTCGAAAGTACGCTCTTTCAAATTAAAAAGTTTTTTTTTCAATCGGATCATAATTGAAGGACAAATTGATTACCGTATTGAAAAAAAAATATAAATTAAACAGACTCATAGACTTTGTCTTCTTTCTAAGACTAAAAATAAAACTTGTGAAGTAGTTTTTGAAATATTCCATTTGAATTCAACACAAAAAAACAATGTATAAAGTCAGAATTTTAAAATTTGACTTCTTGTTAATAACTTTATATTTTGACGTGTAGGTACCAAGCTGCCATCAAATGCACAGTTGAGATGCTGAAATCATGACTTCCTCTACGAATATAACTAATGGGAATTATTCTGCAAATGAAATAGTATAATTTGCTACACTACCTTGCAAGAAAATTGGCAGCGCAATCTTAGTTTACAGTTAAGCCCGATAATGCCCTAGTGTACTACGATTTTTATTTTTATCCCTTCCACATAGCAAGTATAAGAAGAATAGAAAAAAATGTAACAAAGAAATTTTAAAACAAAGCATTAATATTTTGTTTCGTTATAACATGTAACGTGAAAACATAATGCTAAAAATATTCCACTTTATTACAAAAGCAAGCAGCACCACAAGGTCTTGTGTGGAGAGTTTTTACCATAAAATGCACTTTTTAAGACACCGTCCGGTACATATTTACGTTCCGAAAAGTATGCTTGTATTACCATGTTTTTTAACGCTCGCCTTCGGCCGCGGCTAGGGTCGCATTCTTTTAGCTAATTGCACTTTTGTCATTATATTCAACGAGCTGCTACCCGCGGCTTCGCCCGCGTAGTCTATTTATTTAATAATTAACTCTCCAACGCTACCCGTTGAAATTTTAAGATGAAAAACGGCCTACGGTCTATTTTTATTTAAATATCATCTAAAAAGTTATTACACGATGATGTTTTAGAAAAAATAAATTTAGAAAGTAGTGCACTGAGTACAACCGTTCCGTAAGGAGTCAACCACGCGGATACCACGCGTCTGTATCGTGCGGTCTTTAAACTATAGTGTTAACGTAGTGATTATATTCTATTTGATAGAGTTGTTTTAAAACTACGATATCTCCTAAGATAATTATTCAAATCTAGTGATGTGGAATGCAATTTTGTTTTAAATTAAATACTTGTGATGAATGACGTATTTTTTTGATAAGGATTAACATCGTGTTTATAAAATAACCTTCGCAAATAATGCACAATTTTGAAACAAATTTAGTTAACATAAAAAAAGGTTATAGTAAGCTAACCTTTAAAGATAGAAATGTGCTGTCGCGGACTTTTTTAGGACTTCTAAAGGGGAACAATTCTTTCATACATGATTTTTACGAAACTTTCACCGTTAACGCAGCGCACGCTCTCAATAAGTAAAAATTTAAAGCATTTATCATTGGTGCTCCGCTCCTATTGATCTTAGCGTGATGATGTAAAGCCTATAGCCTTCTTTAATCAATGGACTTTCCAACACTGAAAGTTCAAGCAAACAAACAAACATACTCTTCAGCTTTTTAATATTAGTATAGATAGTACAGATTTTGATTCCGAGCTCTTACAAAAAAATATAGACGAACTGCTTTCATACCAACTTATTCATAGAAGGCGAGTTTCGGTTCATTTTATTAAGAGAAATATCTGGAAAATTAATTTTTCTATACTAAACACATTTAGCGGTGACGTGGTTTTGCACGTTTCCATGTTTATATTATTTTATAATAAGGTTGATAGGTATACTTTTGATTAAATTAATAAGTGTCTAAATACAAAGTTTGACATTTATATTTTCAAAAATGACGGTTTTTCATTCAAACATGCATCACCTGTTTTTACCCCAATTTTCTCCCCCAATTTTCGCTATAAAAGTAGCCTATGTTCTTTCATTCCTAATAAAGTGTCTGAATACAAAGTTTCACTGTTATATCTTCAAAAATGACGATTTTCCAGACGAACATTCATCACCTCTTTTTATCCATTCTCCCTTATTTTTTAGTGATAAAAAGTAGCCTATGTTCTTTTGTTTATCATAAAGTGTCTAAATACAATGTTTCATTGTTACAGCTTTAAAAATAACGAATTTACATATGAACAGTCATCCCCTCTTTTTACCCATTTTCCCCCATTTTTTGCGATAAAAATTAGCTTATGTTCTTTAGTTTATCATAAAGTGTCTAAATATAAAGTGTCTAAATACAAAGTTTCACTGTTACAGCTTTAAAAATGACGAATTTCCATATGAACATTCATCCCCTCTTTTTACCCATTCTCCCCTATTTTTTTGCAATAAAAAGTAGCCTATGTTGTTCCTCAGGGTCTATTCTATCTCTGTACTAAATTTCATCAAAATCGGTTAACTGGTTTAGGAGTGAAAGCGTAACAGACAGACAGACAGACATACAGTCAGACAGAGTTACTTTCAAATTTATAATATTAGTAGGGATTTTTAACCAATTTTGCTACTGTGTGTATCATAATTTCTTTGTGTGTTTTTCGTTAATGATAAACTGATGTACGTGGTTCATTGTTATGGACTTACGGTAAAAATTACTTTTAAATATTTTTCCTACGCAAATTGTGCCACCCCCGTTAACCCTCATACGGGTTGATTTTCAAAAAAACGCTTAGATATGTATGTCATAATTTATATTGCAGAGCATTATTTCAGTGTCACTTAAAATATATCAATAGAATTAAATTTTCCATACAAACTTAGTCACCCCCTTTACCCCCAATGGGGGTGAATTTTGAAAAATCCTAAAATACGTGTTTCATCACATGTACTAAAAAGCATTAATTCAAAGTTTCATGCAAAAACGTGCAATAAAAAATTTTTTTCATACAAACTTTGCCACCCCTTTTAACCCTTTTAGGGGTTGAATTTAAAAAAAAATAATATGCCTTTGTCCTTCTCATTAATGTAAACTATCTACATATCAAATTTCAGCAAAATTTTGGTTGGGTGGTTTAGGCGTGAAAAGGTAACAGACAGACAGACAGAGTTACTTTCGCATTTATAATAGATGTGTGGATAGATCATATATTTATATGATAAAATATATATTTAGTATAGTTAGGGCAACAAAAGAAATTTTAATAAATTAAAATTAAAATAATAAAAATAAGCTTTACATAGATTTCTTTAATAGAGTTACTCATCCGTTCCCCGTGTTGGATTGAATTCCTCGTGTATCATAATTAGACTATTTGCCTACTTTTCATAAGGAGAAAGCACAGATGTGCTCGGTTACAGTGTTTAACACTGTCATGTTACAATCAGGAGGAAGAGATAGCCATGCCTATAATACTCATGGTATTTATAGGCCACGGGTATCTTTTACCATCGAGAGAGTCGTGTATATGTTTGGTGTCTGATCTAATAAAAAAAAGAGTAGAATCGAAGATATTTGCTTCTGCTATAATCGTTTGTTAACCTCGACCTACCTAACAAGTTTACGTCAGTTTTTGAAAATCAGGTAACTATGAAGAGCGACAGTTATTTTTTTTAAACTTTGTTTTTCTACTATACAATTTTGCATCGGGGTAGTTTGTAAGTAGTAAGAAGTATAGCTGCCTAAAAAGATACCGATCTCGGATATAAGGCTTGGTTTCCACCATCTACATAAATTGTGCTCGGTTATTGAACTACAACACTAATAGTTTGAATAAGTTTTGGTTTCAAGCAACTATCTTAAAGAAAATAATAACAAAAAGCAAGACAATTTATTTATCTCCTAATGGTAGAAACAAAACATAACATGGAAGTGTGATACCCTTCTACGACTACGATTTAAAGTCTACTATTATCGCCTCTGTGGTCTAGCGGTCCGGGTGTTGGACTTGACTTCATGAGGTGCCGGGTTCGAATCCTGGGTCGGCCAACAAAAAGAAAATTGTATTTTTCCAATTTTCTAATAAAAAAAATGTTGGTCGGGATTGGAAATGTGCTCGGTTGGCGGATAGGCTTGCCACCTATCACATTGTGGGACTTAGTATCTTCGGCTAGTCGTGGGTGCCTTGGTTGTGCCTCTACCTACCTGTTCGGGGATATTGGCGTGAAGATACTTTTTTTACTATTAAAGCTTATAGAAATTTGTAATACTAAATGTAAAACAGATGAATAAAAGAACTTTTAAAACATTCTTTCAATTTGTTCCATACAGAAATAATTCTATTCAGAAAGTATTTTTCAAGCTCTGGATGAAAGATTCATGAAACAAATTGGAGTATATGTTTCATAAAAGGATGTAAAAGTCTAAAAATCGTAGAAATAAAATTTTATTTTACATTTACTAGATAAAGCCCGCAATTTTATTTGGCAACAAAATAATTGTAACTTCGGAAACTCGAAAATGCTCAAATAGGAGCTATAATACAGGATACAATTATTTATCTTCTAGTATCAGAGATAAGTAAATAAGTAAATTGCCTTTACAAAAAAAAAGTAAAACAAGATCATCACAAAAAATGTGAAATTTCTGTTTTATCCTCTTACCGTATACTAAAAGCTAGGTCAAAAGTGTTAATTAAATGGATGAAACTTTCCTTTAACAATTTGAACTCAGAAAAACTGCAAAATCCAACATCAATTTCCCTTGCTTTATTTTTTTTGCTTTAACAAATTTACTCTATTTTGTTTTTTCTTTCAAAGAAGAAGCCAAATAAAATGTTCGTTTTATCTACATTTATAAATGTTCGTTTATTTTAACAAAAATCTGATATGACAGTATGTATAAAATTATTTTTAAATCTTTTGATAAAGACGATTACCATTTTATAAAAGTTTATTTAGATTTTATGACTCAAGCTCTTAATAAATTGTAAAGAATGTATCACCCCACGTACTCATGCAAAACCGTAAAAAAATGTAGTGACAGAAACCTAATAGATAATAAAAATAGAAATAAGTCTCAGGAAATCTGATTTAATACTCTACAAGTATTAAATATATATTGACATATCAATCGCAGACAACAAGGTTTTGCATAGAAGCGTATAAGAAGCAACTTCACCAGGAGAACGCCACCAGGTAGCAACTGTACTTACGTATTCGCAAATAGTTGTACAGTATTTACGAATACCTTAAATCGTATGAACAAAACGGCAGGTCAAACCTTCACAAAGCATTCGCATATTTTTTTTTAAACTCCAACGAATTGTGACGGCCGAAGGCGTGATTACGGGAATGAAATTCACCCACACGCACCGTAACGAGAGATCATAATTTTTGAAAAAGGCCGCTTTGGCTTGTGCTACGTGTCGTGTTTGCAAATATGCTGGCGTTTTACAACATTGATTTCTCTTTCTGATGCCAAATTCATTCTGGCGCGTTTATGGGTATAAAACAATCTTGAAAGATTTATTTTTTTACCCTGAATATTTTAAATTTCTAGTGAAATCAAAATTTGTCTAATAGTTTTTCTGTGATCTACTGATAAACAATTAGTTTAACATACTAGAAAGTAGCATTCCAGTAACCTAGCCCAATCACAATATTTTCTAAAAATATTTAGTTTACAGCCACGAAAATGGTACACATTAATGATATATTTTCTCTCTGTGTATGTGTGTTTATGTTCATGACGCACGCGCGTGTGTGCGTGTGTATGTGTGCGTGTGTATGTGTGTGTGTGTGTGTATGTATGTGTGTGTGTGACTGTAATATCATAACTATTGAACGGATGGACCGATTTCGATTTAAGATTTTTGTGTTTGGAATCTGACGTTATCTAAATGGCTTAAAAAAGCTACAGCTAGGTTTTATCGAATGCGACTGTTTGTCTTCTAATGCTAAAAAATTGTATTTTCAACTAAAAAAACGATTTTACTTTCGTAATATAAAAATTACACATGTAAGAGTATTCCAAATCCTAACAGATTGAAATGTACATAATTTCGTTCAATCGTATTGGAAGGAATATTAAATAGCATTAGTATAATAACGTAATGCTTCTCGTCTCTAAAGTAAAATATGTCTTTGTAATCTTCATGAATAATATTAGATTAGCTTATGGTTCCGTTTATTTGAACCGAGTCGCCTTTTTCATTAGGAACGCAAAATCTCGATATCATTGTCATATATCTAATAACGAGAAAAATATATTTACTTAAATTATTTATAAGCCCTACATTAGAATGATAATAAATCAATACTGTTTATAATTAACTTTAAACAACTTTTCGAAGTATATTTATTGTTACGTATTTTCATTTGTCTCTTAGTAAATTTGTAAATTGATTTTAAAAATTTCTTTTTATTTGAGATAGCGTACTATTATACCTTTACCTTTATATACCTTTAACCAATTAATATGGGTTGCCAGGGAAATTTAAAAAGTGAATTCCTGTGACCACTAAATCGTAATTAATACATAATAGAAATCGCTTCACCTAGGTAATCGAAATCAAATTAAAAATAAAGTGCACAGTTGCATAATTTCTAACCCCCGACACAAGAGAGGGGTGTTATAAGTTTGACGTGTCTGTCTGTTTGTTACGTCATAACTTCCGAACGGATGCAGTGATTTCAATTTAGTTTTTTATGTCAAAGCTAACTTATGTGCGAGTGTTCTTAGACAACTTTGATGAAAATCGGTTGAACCATTTAAAAGTTGTGGGGGTTGAAAGTGGGGAGATAAGCCGATTTTTTTACTTTCTAAAGGAAAATTAAGTTCTTGTGTCAGGAGTTTTTTAAATTTTTAATTTAATTTAATTATAAATTTTTGAATTTTGATTTAGATTGTAGAAAAATAGGCTCGAAAACGTAAGGTCAGCTTCTTCAACCTTACCTATTTTAACATTTCAAATGTTTGCAAAGGATGTATTAATTAAATGAATTCTATTCTAATGAAAATTTTGCAGGCAATGTAGACATTAGGCGGATGTTCGCGCTGCTCACTTCACACTTGGAATGGAAGGAACGTGCCATTTTACTTGGCGACCGTATAACGTTCCATGTTTGTGCTCCACTTAAACAAAACAACGTATTGTCGACGATTGCATTGTTTTCACCTATTAACATTTCACACTATAAGTGCCTCTATTATTTTTTCCGCGTTGACCTTTCTTGCAATTTCTTGGAATAGTTCTATGCATTGCAAAGCTCCTATTTAGCTTAAACAGGTCAATAGTGTATTATTTATTTTTTTAATTGCTTGATTATTTTTTAAATTGCTTGATTACACTATGGCCGTTTTTCCTGTGTTGGTCCGGGCTCCTTTTGCAGAGTAGACCATCTGCCTTCCTACTAGGCAGCTCGTAAAAGGCATGCATAGGCTAACCGTCACTAACACTGTGACTTCTGATTCGGAGATAGAGCTTCGCAGCGACTGACCCGTGTTGGTCCCAACGCCATACCTATTCCTGCCGCCATAACGTCAGCACTTGCCGTTGACGTGTTCTGTTTTGGAGGATAAGGTAACTTTAGCTCGAGGCCAAACATCCCGGCCTCAGGTTGATAACGCAACATTACCACCTAGAGACAGGCCACGTGAATTTCTTACAGTCAGGATTTTTTTCTGCTTGTTTGCTTTCCAATATCATACAACTAAAACTGGCATGAAAAAGTTTTTTTTGTATCGTAGTGCCTACTATGACATAAAAAAAGAGTTCGTACAAAACGCTATCACTGAGGAGTTGCTATCCCTTAAGCGGGATTTTTTTTATGGGTAAAGAAAAACAATCACGCGGAAAAATATATATTAAAAAATATCAAAGATTTTTAAGTGAATTGCCAAAATTAAGCTGGTATTGCTGCATTTTGTGCTGCAGGAATAAAATAAAGCCAATCAGTTGATGATTTTGATAGTTCGTAAAAAAATTACCACAAACCAGTTAAAGGCTCACGTAGTAGTGAGGGGCTACCACCACCCATGGGTATCTAGCAAAAAATATTTTTTCTACAGGTGTATAATAGAATTTAAGGAAGACAATTTTTTTACCCGTCTGATAAAGGAAGGTTTAAGAGCGAATCTTGTATGTATGTACTATTTATCTAGAACCACTACATGGATATGATAATGCCTTAGTATTATTTAATCTTTGCAGCACAAGTGTTCTTAGACAGGTGATATTAAACAAATATTAAACTTGGTGTCTGTGCGACTCCATTGTACTTTATGTTTTTTCTAGTAATACAATATGAGTATCAAATCGGCTCAACATAATAATTTCAAAAGGATGTACCGTAGTTATTGTTTACTTAGAAGACATATTTTTTTGAAATTTGGCCTTTGACTCCAATTTCACGTCGTCAGGATTATTTTCTAAAGTATAATCATCTTTAAGACTAAAACAATACGAGAAACAAATATTTATTTTTTTAAAATTGAAAATTTTTACCATATTTTTTTTGTTAATACAAAATCTGAGTCATGTTTTATCACAATAAAACACTAAATTTAGTTGAGATATTAAATGGAGATATGAATGCCCGCTTGCTTTCTTGTTGCACAAAAAAGCAATGCATCCAGACCTGAAGAGTATTTTGAAAGAATGAACTTACGTGAAAGGTGGGCACTTTGTTGGAAAAAATACATCTCCGTAAGAGGTTTTGAATTGCCAAGGGAATGCAGTTTATTCTAACTAAATGGACCGACTATCACATCAAAGATTCAAGGGGGCTTAAGTAGCTTCAACACGATAGCATCTGTCGATTGACTCTGTGATCTAGCAGTGCAGTATTGGGTTAACTTCATAAGGTCTCGGGTTCGCTGTCAGGATAGGACAACCAAAACAAAAGTTTGTTTTTCAATGTTACGGTTAAAATAACGTGTTTCGGTACCGGATATATACCCAGTTGGCGGCAGGTTTGCTACCTATCACATTGTGGGACCTAAGTGTCTTCGGCTTTTTGTTGGTGACCTAGGTATTCCTCTGGCTACCTCTGTGGGGTTGTTGGTCTGTGATGACATTTTTTAATACGAAAACGGTAAAAACTAATAAAAAACATCAAGATGATGGGCATGATACCTTAACTTTGACGCGATGTCCAGAGGTAAAACTCAGCGGCAGGAATCAAACCAAACAACTCCTCACAGGATTCTTTAAATGGATGCGGTAGAATACACTGACTGACCTAACATTTCTACGCAACGCCAAATAATCAAATCGACTGGTATTATTGCCCGGTCACTGACAATTTGAGACGTTCTACGTTGGATGCAGTCAAAAGGAAGGAGCTGGTACTGGAGAGCCCCTGCCCAGAGTTGAGAACAGTACTCCACGTAAAGTTGTAAGTGATGGGTCGGCTTGAAGTGATACTACGTTTTAGACACGAAGTTCTTAAAGGCCTTTTTAGCCTTCTTCTCCAGATGACCACTAAATTGAACATCACCTGAAATATCAACACGGAGTATATTAATGTAGGCTGTAGAACTGAGGACTAACTGTAGAAATAAGAAGCTCTTAAATCATGGAGACACCACAAATGAAGTTTTCTTACCGGAAAACGAATAAACTTGTGTCTGTATAGGGTTAAATTGTACCAGATTTGGCAGGCCCCAATACGAAATTTCGGAAAAAAGATTGTCAAATTCAAACACAAGTTGGTCCCGGCTTCCGATGACATATTCCCGAGAAACTTTAGGCTGATCGAAGTTTAAGGCTTCCTCAGTAGTGTAGTCTCCATAGCGATGAGTGTTACTAATTATCAACATATCATTGATACGCAGAAAAAACAGTGTAGTACAAAGCACACAAACTAAGAAAATACCAGTATTGGTAGGATTGTACTTCGGGCTCGTACTATCTGCCACGACCTTGATGTTACGCTATGCCAAATAGCTAGTGACCCAATTGCATAATTTCTTTTTTTTTTCATGACATTGGAAGACAAACAAGCAGACGGATTTCCTGATGTTAAGAAATTCAGGCAGAGAGACACCAAGTAAACCAAAAGAGCGCCAAAAACAATTTTATCGATCATTTACTATCTTATCAAGACAGGGACCGAGGACGACTTACTAACCAGTCGATCGCTTCTCCACCCAATAATTCAGGTCACCACAGAATCACGCTATCATTTCCTTAAACCATATCCAGAACATCCCTCAACGAATCCCCAATTTTTTCAGGAGATTAGTCAACGACGAGTTTACCGGACCATATTTATTATTTATTTATTTCACATGGAAGACCAACAGCAAATTATACAATTAATGGTAACAGAAAAAAAAACAGTAAGCCCCCTAAATTAAACATATATTAAACACTAAACCATATCCTTAACGAGTTCAACAAACTATCTGTAAGAGTTATAAGTACATAAAAACATGTCACTTCACACAAATCGCAATTATAGCACAATAAATTATAAAAAAACTGAAACTGATCATGTCAAGTACAATACTTGTACACAATAACGTGTGCCATGCGTCGACGCAAGACTGGGCACTCCATACGCGTGTTGTCAGCTCACCAAACAAAACTCGAATCTGCTACCAACGCCAAGTGCTAGAAACCAATAGCAGTAAGGTAGTAGTAACTATCCACAAACAACAGCTATCAAATTGCTAAAAGCGTAGTTGAATAGCTCGATAAGTGGGTCAACCTGTCAATAATATATTTGAATGAAGTGATTCATAATCGCGAACGAACTTCACTTGAAAGTTTGTTTGATTACTTTCAATAATGCATGGTCAGCATAAACTTACATAAAGAAAAATGTTTTGTTTTAATACATACATATTCAATGTATACTGTATGTACATACATACAGTATACATTGAATACATTGAACTAACATTAGTGGTCAAAAAATCCACGTAATCGATTGTTTGGAATATTGCAAACTATCTAAATCGTGTAAAACTGCTCAGCGATAATTATCAATCTCCATGTTTACAAGTTAAGTTTATAATACCAACATTAAAAAAATTATACTTAAAATATTTGATAAATTGTCTGAATTGTAAGTCTAACAAGCTCTGGTTATGTCGTCAAGCCAGGAAATATGTCTCGGTCGAAGGCAGGTTCTTAAATCAGTAGGTCAACGGCGCGTGACTTGGCTGCGTTCAGACAATGCCGTAGTCTTAAATTTTTCAGCTTTGAACTAAAGAAATAGCGAATGTCTTGACAAAATTCAAGAGTGTACTCTAAAACATATTATTGTAAGAAATAATGTTTTAAGTTTTTGTTAAGGCAAGCTAAATATTGGCCCTTTAATGAGGGGTCGATCCCAGTTGACCAATTTTTAGTTCGAAAGTACTTACTGACAGTTTAGTGTCTCTTTAAAAACTTGCTCATATGTATAATGATATTCGTCATATAGTGATTGTCAATTTTAAAATGAAGTGATCGAAGAATTTATAGACATATCAACGAATTTAAAAATCTAGATAAGTAGTGTACATACTCGTAAATTATGCGCAGCTCAAAAAGCGCAGCAGTTAGTTCAATTCAGTTCCCCTTGTTGGTCCTGGCTCCTTTTCTGAATAGACCATCTGCCTTCTTGCCAAGCAACTCGTAAAAAGCAAGCATAGGCTTACCGTCACTAGCACCTTGACTAGATGGTATAGTTTCGCACCGACTCTCTTAAATTGATACCACCGCCATACTTATTAACGTCAGTGCTTGCCGTTAATGTATTCCAGTTTGGAGGAAATGGTAGCCAGTAATTTTATTTTTGGTCGAGGCTTAACATCCCTGCCTCAGGTTGGCAACTCGTCATTACCACCTTTGGTGTCTCTAGGCGTCGTGAATTTCTTAGTATCAGGAAATCCGTCTGCTTGTTTGCCTTCCAATATCACAAAAAAAGGCTTTGAAGCAAAATAGTTAAACACACATATTTACAAATGTTACTACAAAATTATAATCTATGCATATTTATAACAAAGTCGTGTTAGATACACTATTTGTAACTCGAGAACGGCTGAAATGATTTGACTGAAAATTGATGGGAATGTAACTTAGAGCCAGGAGACAGACATAGAGTACTTTTCATCCCCATCATCTGCTAATGTTACGGCTTTATTATTTCAACAATACATATTTTAAAAAAACTTTGTTTATTTAGTACTTACGTGAAATTCATGAATAAAATATCTGTATACAATATTTGTAATGTTACTAGTCAATAAATAATCGCAACATCTTCTAATACATAATTCGTGAACTACATAATTTAACGAAACTTGTACGTATTTGGAACGTGAACGACAGTAGCGCCACCATGTAAACGCAACTTAAGGGGAGTATGTCAAATAGTAGATAATTACTGCACCATATTTTTTGGTTTTATAACAAAAATACTATAAACAATGTTTTAATACACATTTGTTAAAAACAATAATGTATCTTAACGCCTATATCCCCGAAGAGGTAGGCAGAGGCATAACCAGGGCACCCATGACTAGCCAGAGACACTAAGTCCCACAATGTGATAGGTGACAAGCCTATCGCCAACCGGGCACATATCAAATCCTGAGCAACATTTTTTTTATTAGAAAATTGGAAAAACCCCAATTTTCATTTTTGTTGCCCGACTCGGGATTCAAACCCGGGATCTCATGCCGTGAAGTCCAACACCTGAACCGCTAGACCACAGAGGCGATAAAAAAAAACAAAACTATTAAAATAATTAAACAGTTAAAAACAATTAAAGGGGAAAACGAAAGTAATTTTAGGAACTGATTTTGAAATTGTAGAACATGAAATAAGTTTCTGAATTAAATAAATTCTGAAAATGTTTATCCAGTTTTAATTTTCATTAAAAATATTCGAATATTCACTAACACTTCACTTTCATGATAGTTAATTTTGTTAATTAAGTAAAATTTGAAATTACTGAATAAGTCTGTAGCAGTTCACAGTCACGTATTGTTGATTATATATCAGCAAATTCTCGGTTTGTTGTTCCAACAGACAGTAAGGCTTTCAAGTGAAAACTAGTACAAAACAACTTAAAAATGGTCTTGAAACGATCTTTGTCAGTGCAACAATATTCATACTTTTTTTCTAGGATTAGTTGATACAATTCTTCAAGTTGTTTAAATATATTCTTTAATTTCAGCGTTACTGTGATCATCGTAAATTAAACTATTGCAAATAAAGATCTTTCTTCTTCAGACTAGACATTATTGATTAACCAAATGACAACCCCAGTTTGATTTCCTATTTTCATTATAACTTCATTGCTTGTTTTATATCTGCTGAAGCTTTGGTGGTTCTTTGTTTAATCAGGCATGTTTATCTGCTAGTATATTAGTATTAGTAGTATTAGTATTAGTATTATGTAGTATTTCGATAATACTTTACTGTAGTATCATGATTCATGGAGATATAACTTAGACTTGCTTGCGCGTCTAATTTTTTACTTCTTATGAAATGTTACATATTTTGTCATCAAGTTTTGGATACCATCATCAACAATAAACAATAATAAGTCATGAGTCTACAAAATCGTCTTGTTTTGTATGAAAAGGGTAATGAATGTGGAGGAAGCCAGACAGGAAGCAAGGATCGTAAGATTTGGCACTTGATACTCTCTCTTAAAAGTGTAGATTTGTGAGAATATTTTTAACATGTATCCTCGTAAAATATTATATTATCTCTTAGTAACTGATATTATAAATGATATGTTCGTTTGTTTGTCTTTCATGTCACAACTAAGCAGTGTTGTGCCATATTTATGTGCATGAAAATAGTTAGTTGTCTAGAATGAGAGTGGCATAGGATATTTTCAATGCGAATCTTTTTAAAATGATGTGGTCCAGATGGTTCTTAACTATTTTACATGTAGTTTTTATCAAGGGGTTAATTTTTTTTATTTTAGTGTTACCTATCCTTTAAAAAACTATAAAACGAGGGTATAGCTACGGAAAACATTATGTTAAAAAATATTTGTTCGCTCTTGTTATTACATATTAATGAAATTCAACTAAGAAATCAGATTAATAAGACTGATTTTCCAGATATATTTTAAAAATTAGACCACAGATACTGAATCAAAACCGGTTAGAGAGTTTCCGTCATTTAGATAAACAAACATAAATACTGTAAAACAAATAAGAATCTAGGAGACTCAATTACTTACCGTGTTTAATGGTTATAATTGCAAATTATTTTTTTCATTTTATCTGTTTATCAAATAAAAATCATTTACGTATTGGGCGATATTTTCAGTGTTTTGAAAATCTGTACCTGTGTTGTCGATATTCACAATTTTAATAATAAATAATCGATTAGTGATATAAATACGATATAATTTGTAGTAGCCCTTTCTGGATGCTGATTATTATAAATATGGCGGTAAATATGAGTACGTTCATAAAGATATTTTCGAGCACATTTTTTTATCACAAACAAAAGGATCCAACGGACAGTTGGCAAGCGCTACTAGCCATGAATAAAAAAACACTGCCTATGCATTCTCTCTCGGCCAACATGCAATGTTATAAGCCTTATATTTATATACGTCATTTTAAAAGAAAACCTTCACGTTTAAGTAATGGGAGTTATTTATTCAGTTTACATTTATGATCACAATAATATAAATGTAAGCTTATCGAAAATGTTAAACGTAGGCTTAACGCAAGGTTTGAAGCATTTATTTAAAAAAAGGCGGAGGTTTAATGTTGGTCTCCTTTATTTTTTTCTGTTAATTCAATTTCTGAAATACTTTTTAAACTTCATCGTCATCAAGTCTGATTCGATATTAAAATTAATAAGTTTGTGTGTGTGTTTCAGTATGTCTGTAGCATCACAACTTTTTGATCGTATGGGTTTTTGTTTGAAAGCTAACGTAATCAAGATGGTTCTTATTTACGTTATACAAAGGTTTGATCGGGGTTTTATTGAAATATTTTAATTTTAGAATAATAATCGTCATAAAAAGTTACGCCTATGTTATTTGTGGAGGTCTCAAGGATCAATTTAGTCTAAAATCCTACAACTGTGCGACACTAATAATATATCTTAACGAACCGTTTTTCATGGACTACATTTTCTTAATTTTAAAAATTATGCTATTCAATTCAGTTGTTGTTTTCAGATCGGTAAGAATGTGCTAGCCTTGTTATGAAGATGAGGTCCTAAAAATGTTGAGTGTCTGTGGACCAATTTTACATTACATACAAGTTCCATCGTAAACATTTTTTTTTTATGATATTAGATAGCAAACAAGCAGACGGATTTCCTGTTGAAAAGAAATTCACGCTGCCTAGAGACACCAAAGGCGGTAATGGTGCGTTGCCAACCTGAACCCGGGATGTTAGGCCTCAAGCAAAACTAAGTAAATTTATGTTCTTCTTTTTTGCTATCTTACATAAGAATAATGTTTTCCCCTGTTGATATATAATAATTTCTTTCATAAACAGTTGTCTCACAGTCGATACTTCCCTAAAGTAATAAAGTAAGTCACCCTAAGATCAAGTCATTGGGGTTATGACCCCCCCCCCCCTTGGGAAAGGTTTAAAAAAAGGTCGAAAAGTATATTGGACCTACAATAATGTCATGTATATTTTTAAATATCATTTAAACAGATATTCAAACATCAAAATAGATTAATGAGCAAATAATAGGTACCTACCTATCTAACTTAAGTTTTTGAAAAGTTTTAGCATTGTTATAAACCTTCATTATTTAAAACACAGTTTTTAAATAATTATTTTGTAATGATTAACAATTAGGATTTTTTTGATGTAAAAAATAGCAGTACTCTAATCTAATATTTTTCTAATAACCAAAATTGACAATATTGTGTCTTTTGTATTACCTACACCTATTCTAAACCATGGCATGTAAGTGGGTACCTACCTAAGCAAGTAAACATTTATAAAAAAAATATTCATTGTAAAAAAAAAAATTGTTACCATTTTAGTAGTATTAAAAATGCGAAAGTCTGTCTGTCTGTTACTTTTTCACAGCTAAACTGCTTGACCAATTTCTACGAAATTTCGCATGCAAATAGATAATTACCGGAATTCAAACATTTGCAAAAAAGTAATCCGCAGAAGCCCTAAAATCGGGCATGAAATTTAATTTAGTGGGAACAAAAAATGCTTTTTCAGCTTTTGTTTATAACACAGAAACTACCTATTTATAATCAAAGTTCAATAAATCGTAGCTTAAAATGTAAAACATTGAATATTATTTTCAAAATTTGAATAAACTATGCTATTATCCATTAACATTTAAAGCACCTTTTATTATTATATAAAAAATTAGATTACGCAAAAAAATATATATAAATTTGCTGTTTTGGAAATTGTTTCTTTTATAATTTTTAAAAATAATTGAAAATAAAATAACTATGAAAATATCTGAGTTCCAAAACATGAAACTATATTAAATTGTTGTTGTGTAAACTTTTTAACCAGGGTTTCGTCGCTATACAATTGCGAACAAAAACGTTTGCCAGGTGCCATGCGAAAAAATACCACATTATTGGTGTGATAATTCGCGTATTACTGTTTTAATACGTAGATGCTAATATCTATTAATTCTATTTTAGTATGTGCTATTGATAATAAAACCCACAAAGTAAAAAGTAAGATTTAGGTATAATAAAACTAGTGTTTGAGGCACTTAGGTACAGTAAAGAGATCAAAAATTTCCTTTTTTTAAGATATCAAAACTATAAAAATCCATAATTTAGAGAAAAGTTTGAACGTACCGATCCTCTTAGATATACCTACATATCTTAGGCAGAGAGTAAAGATTGCCAAGTGACAGAAGTTCGCCGGGTTGGCTGGTATTGAATAAAAAGTTACTGATTAAAAAGGTATTTAGTCAAACGTCACATTAGATTTGAAAGCTCGTTTTGAATAAACCTCAAGTATATGACAAGACACGAAGACTGGATATAGCATGTCGTGGCGACGCGTCGCCACGACATGCTATATGATGGTATATAAATACATACAGTCTATATGCAGTAGTGAATTTGAAATAAATTCGCAAATTTTGTATTTAATGTAAATAAATGTTTTTCAATAAATAGTCATTGTTATCTGGAAAAAATAGTAATATTTAATTTTATCATTATTACATATTTAGTTCCTATAACAATCTGTTCTTTTCTGCATATTACTTTTACAAAATAATGTCGATGTTTCACATCTGCCAGGCGTCCCGTGACGGCTCCCACTTTTTTATACTAAAAATCAAGTTTTTAAAATGTAGTCGTTTATAATATTAAATATTATAAATTAGCTTTATATAAGTAGGTAATTATTTAAAACACAGCTTTTACTCGTATATTTATGCGAATGAAATCAATTATTAAGAAATAATAAAGACTCAAGTATGTAGCTATTTCAAATTATAGAGTAACAGTATGTTTTCTTTACAATTGTTTACTATCCAAGTGAGCAGACTTTATTTAAAAAAAATACGTCAAATATTAGAAAAGGTAGCCCAGTATTTGATATTATCGATATTCTAGTTTAAGACAAATGCAGTTTACCATGTCACATTCTATGGGAACTAAAATAGAGAAGATGGGAGGTCTGCCACGTGTATTTGTGAATAATAAATTGATAAATAATATTTATTATAAAATTGTTTTTTTTTCAAAATTTAGAGCAAAATTCCAGGAAAGTTGAGGACAATATTATTTTTGTGTGCGTCGACGAGTTATTCATTGAACTAAAAGTCTTCGCAGGTATATTGCGCCGAAATTGTTCCTTAGTAGTAATTAACTACTTATCTTGACCTAAATAAAATGGCATAAAACTTTAAATAAGGGAATTTGTTTGTGTGTAAAAAAAAATTAAGTTCTTAGAACTAATACTTCTTATCGTTGGCACTTGATGAAACTGCACATTTTAGGAATTTTAAGCACTATTTCTAAAACACTGGAACTTTTCGACACTTCGTTTTATTGGAAACTATGTAATACACACGACAACCGATATCTCTTAAACATGTATTGTTGAAAGGTGCTTTTTTTCTACATTAATTACAAATGTAGATTTTTTCTATATTTCTTTATTTTTATTTCTTATGTAAACCATTTCACTGAATACATGTCTATTATTACTAAAATGTTATCAGACACTCTTAACTAAAGATGTGAATAAAGTAGATGTTAGAATGTTAAGTAATGCACATACCTTTAGTTACTAGAAGATACTGTAGCATATTAGATAAAACGGCAACCGTACTTACATTTTCACTTAAGATTCCAGAACGAGAAGTAACGACTTAGTTTAGAATGACAACAATAGTTGTTCAGTAATTGCGTCCCTCTACGTTATTACTTTAAGTTTCAGTGAAAACAGTGGAAACAGAATATAGTCAATTGACTTTGATAATACAAAATTGCAGTTAGATAATTGTAACTATGGAACGTTATTGTATTATTACGATAACATACTGTTTATTAAATTACACATACCGTATTTTAACCTAAAATACAACTTAATTTTAATCAACATAGTGTTCTTTACTCGCTATTATATTCTGATTTTGAAGAATTACAAATGAAGGGAAAAGACTGAAAACTACTTAATAGACATCAAAAAGTATTTACTGCACGATAGTAAAACTCTTTTGTAACAACAACGCCATGGGGCGATGAGGCTTAGTAATTATTGAAGGCCTCTCATAAATAGGGGATCGAAAAATAAATCTTATACAATTATTTTGTGTGAGCTATCTAATCAAAAGGCTTAATTAAAGCATTTCAAATTCGTATTTTTTAAATTTTCTACTGAACATTGTTATTGAATAACAGACAAAAAAATCTATTGTACCTAATTTACTTAAAAATATAACGGTAACGGAAGCAGGTCTAAATAGGTATGTTGACGCCAGTATCTTTTATGAGATTAGAAAAAAAACAACTTAGGTAATTTTATTATATTTCAATTTAAAAAAAATACTAAGGATTAACGATTTTTTTATTTTTTTATATTGATGATATTAGGCTTTGAGCAAAAGTAAGTTTACCTTATCCTAGCTACCTTATCCTCCGAAACCAAACCATGATAATAAATCTTCAAACGAATTTATCTCCGAAACGGAACACATTAACTTGCCGTTGACGTACCAGAAAAAATCGGAATAACGAAAAATTGTTTTATTAAGTCATTTAAGATGTTCTATTTAGTTTTTTTCTAGACAACCTATCTGTGATATGATTTTTATTGTACTACATTTATAAGAAAATATGTTTCATTCCGATGTCAACTCGGTGTAGGACGATGTGGGTGCGGATCTTCTACCTATAGAAATACTTCAAACTGTAACTAGTTGAATAAAACACCCAGACCTAGAAATACTGAAATCTTCCTTCATCACGCATTACTCTCACATTTCGGCCAACTAGTCGGCCAATATATACATCCAAAATGACAGCTTTTAAAAATGACATAATAATCCATACTCACAAAAATAATAGTTCCCTGAATTTTAGCATGAATTGTAAAATATCGATAAAACGAGAGTCCATTAGTATCCATTAATTCCTGTTGAAACAATAATCTCCAAGGACGCTGCTAACGCGAGAGCAATATTTAAAGTGCCGCTATTGCTTCATTTATCTTTCTGGACGCATTTGACTTTTAAACCGACTTTAAAAAGAAGGAAGTGGTTGTGTTCGAAAACTATTTTGTATGTATGTTAATTTTTTAAACCGAAACCGAATTTATTTTTCATATTTTTTTATTTAGACAACTAAGTACTAAGTTCGTAACTGCTTGCAATAAGCAGTCAAGTACTACTTTTAAAGTTAGTAGTTTAAATTCAATGACATTCTATATATAACTAGCTGTTAAACGCGGCGTTGCCGCGAAAAAGTAAATAAATAAAGAGTATCCTATGTGTTAATTCAAGTTACCCTCTATCTGTGTGCCAAATTTCATGAAGATCGGTTTAGCGGTTTTTGCGTGACGAAGTAACAATCAAAACAAGTAACAAACAACAACAACAAAACACTAATCAAAATTAGTAGGATTTTCATCTTTTTACTGTAAACTAACAGGAATATCTCAATCAAAGTTATTGCATACTTTTAGCTTCAATATTTGCTCATAAACTATAGGCATACCTATACAATTGATTATTGAGAAATATTCCTGTTTCTTTCACTCAAACCCGTCAGTCAAAGACAAAATCAATGCGAACAACAAAAAGACAAGACAACAAGAATGGAAAGCATAGTCAATATACATAGTAAAATTATGGTGTATCTTTTAATGTTCATGAATATCAGACATTAAAATATATCATCATACAAGGACTTAGTAATGGACTAAATACTGGAAGTGTGGAAGTGTCTAAAATTAAGTATATAGAACGATCATTATTAAATAAGATAAAAAGTTTGGTTTTTTACAGTGTCTAAAAAATATAAATAAATACTCTTTTCAAAATGTAAATTATGTGTAATGCTTGAAGTAAATGAATTTAATTTAATAAAATGAATTTTAGCTTTCCTGTGCATGCTATTTTTTTGCTTTAAAAAAATAGCAAGAAAAAGCATTGTAGAAGCCTTTTTAACAGCACTTAAGTAACTGTACGTAAGTAAGTACTGTGATAAAATAAAAGGTTTACGCAAACATAAAGAATCAGTTTAAACATATTTGATATGACCTCGACCCTAAGAGTGGACTCTATTTTTTGCGGGGAAAATATGCTAAGTCACTGACTTTTGTAATCTCCTACCTACCTTGTACCTACTTACAAGTTCCTGGCTATCTTTATTTAAAATTTTTCTTATTTTTTCAAAAGAGGCGAAAGCAACCAAATTTAATTTGGCGCAACAATTTTGTTGCAAAATCCTAGCTTTTTTAAATTTTATTGTTTGTACTACCTCTGCGTTGACAACGGCAGTAATTCTGCACACCACGATATAAGCTAATTTTCGACATATTATGCCGCCTATTTCCAATAAAATAAAAATAAAAAAAGAGATGGAACATTTTACACATGACAGATAAATTAAGACTTGTGAAGTTTTTAATCTACGTTTTCCGAGCAACAAATTAAATGTCTCTAAAAACGTTGCGTACAAACTAATCAGACAGCACTAAATGTTTTTCATCTTTTTCTATTGTTTTCGTTGAAAGAAGATAGCGATAGCGATCATCGTCAGCTTAACAGATATGCCACATTTACTACACACTAACAGAAGTCAGTAATCGGACAGAAAAGCCATTGTGTTGGTTGCTTATATTCCTTTGTATAAGTTTCAGTCGAAATGCAGTAACGCAGTTGAAAACTTAAACTAACTAAAACTACCTAATTAAATGAACCGTATATAAAATTATACGCTAAAGTATAAGATCAAACGTGGAAAACTTGTCAGTTAAGTTCTTTCCATCATTATTATAAGTATCGCTATGATTCGAAAAATAACAACATAATATCCCTTTTCAAGCCAACAACCTCGCCTTCAGAGAATAAATATTTTTTGTGGGTACTTCCACTCTATGTATATGTACTTCGGGCCATCCGTCCTTAGATCATCGATCATAGTTCATCACAGAGATCACAGATCATGTATGTAGATCTGAATCTTGAAAAACATGAGGTTTTAGGGATACGAGGATTCTAATTCGAACGACCGAACTTCACTTGGACTACTAGAGAAAACGGAAGTAGAAAATTGGATATTCGTTAAATCTTCACTGAAACTAAGTACGTATGTAAGCACAAAAAAGTATTATTCAAATTTGTCAAAACAATGCCGCCTTATTCAGTTTTGTGCAGAAAGAAAGAAGAAAGAAAGAAAGAAAATTATTTATTTGCGGAACATGTGTGTAAATGAGATGTTACAAAAATATTTAAGAATATCAACATATTCTACCATATTTTGGTGTGCAAATATTCGTATGTTTAAAAAAAAATATTAATTAATTACATATACTTTAACTTTTAGGCCAATTATTTATATTTATAACTAGTTTCATTATTACCAAACATTTTAAATTTACAATTAAATTTAACCCTGTCTACCGTAAACTACCACCGCTTCCAAACCCAGCCAGACAGGAGAAGAAACGGCGAAACAAACTTCTCGGCAACCGTAACTTTCATTATTATTGGTTATTAATTATTACAATTATTTTACTAAAAATTCTTATCTACAAGAAAATCCTTGACACTATGATATGCTTTCTCTAATCACAAGTCAAATACCTTCCTTCGAAATCTTTTTAATGGAAGTGATTTGACATTGTCAGGAATTTGGTTGTATATACGAATGGACATGCAGTAAACATTAGTTTTATAAATATTAAGTTTTTGGTTCGGCACATGTAATTTCTCACTATTTCTAAAACATGAAATTCCCAACATTTCAGCATTTGTTTTAAACAATCGATAATGTTTTTTTTTACAAATACATATACAGCCCAGTTATACAAACAAGGTAAAGGTAAAATTTTAAGCGACTTAAAAAGTGGTTTGCATGAATGTAATTGGTTAACACTACATATTGCTTGTATACACTTCTTTTGTACTCTAAAGATTCTAATTAAATCTACAGAATTTCATTTCCCCCAATCGGAATACCATATTCGGCAAGTCTTTCGGCAAGAATCGGCAAAACAGAAGAAAAATTCTCTTATTCTTCTCAATACATATACAAACCTATCAATTTTATTGCATAGAGAGTCAATAGGTGAATTCCAATTGCAATATTTATCAATTTTAATTCCTAAAAAGTTGATAAAATCTACATTCTCCATAGAAGTATTATTTAAAAATACATGTATATTTTTTAGTTTCTCTATAGTGTGCTTGAAATTCAACTAATTTTATTTTTGTGAGATGTAATTTTAGGATTATGCTCTGCTCATGTAGCCATTCTGCCACTTTATTTGAAGTTACAGTCGTTTTTTTAACTAAATCATTTATAGTCTAACACGTGATGAGAAGGGTAGTATCATCGGCAAATAGGATAGAATCATGGTTAATAGTATCAATGCATACCCGCACTATGGCATTTTTCACGTTGTTATTTTCATCCAAGATTTAATGTGAAAAATTTATTACAAATTGAAGCTAGTAACGAAACTGTCGACGACAGTGATTTGCGAAAACAATAAAATTTGGACCGTAGATATTCATATTCAACTTTTAAGTGTTAAAGACTCAGAAAATGAAACATATTTATGATCTAAAACATATATTTAACTCACATTATCATCACAACTCAACATTTAAGGCTTACCTTAGCATACTTAATTAGACACTGGCTTACACATTGCACAAATATTAGGCCCTTTCTGCTCCACGATCCGACACTTAATGGTCACCTCCGATATAGATCACTTAAATTTATAGGTATCATCTCTGAGCTATAGCTGTGTTGCCATATCATGCCATATTAACATAGCCAAACAATTAATGTTTCTAACTGTAGGCCTTTCCTGACAGATTTCCTGTCTCAGGAAAATAGTTATTACTTGCACTAAATTAAATTGAATAATTAACATTTAGTGTTAATAGCAACAATTTCGACTAATTTAATTGATATTTATTTCAACCATTACATGAACTAATATTTTCCACCGCACCGAGAACTACTACAACATTTTTTTTAAATTCAGATTTTCATTATTAGACATTATATTTAGAGGATGACTCAAGATTTAAACAGTTCCTACAAAATCATTTGTAAAAAGTCACATCTTGCATTGTTTGGCTTTTCAGTACATAACGAGATTTATTAATCTAAATCGAACTTTATCAAAGATTTAACAGAAACAAAATTAAATTACTAAATGCAGCGTCAAAGTAGAAAAAAAGCCCTTCTAAATAGTATGTACAATAGATATTTCTGAAAGCAGAAAAGTTTCAGGTAATATATCTACTTACTAATTACATTTTTGCATCATAATGGTAATCCTGCTCATAATACTATATAAAATAACAAATAAAAGTAGTACATTTTAAGGTTTTTTGGTGTATTCAACAGATCGAGTTATTGTTTTTACATATTATATATACGACCTAACAGACTACACCGCAGTCAGTTTTACTGTGTACTTATAAGGTATGATTTAATTAAACAACTGAAGTCAAAAGTACTTTAAAAGTTAACTTTATGCTTTAACTCATCAATTTTGAATTAAGTAGACATAACTCAAACTACTAGTTTAAAGCAGTTTCTTAATACATACCTACCACCTTGACAAAAGACATTACATTGTGCGTTTGCACATAGCGAGGAATTTCATTATGCACTCTGACAAAGCATCTTTACTAAAGAGATCATTTTTGCAGTCTATAAATATTACATTTTACCTTATTTTTAGATTTATAGTAGATGTTAATTAACGTTGTAATAATGTTTTACATTTACAATGAATATTTCTTGATATCATCCTACACTAAATGAACATTAGTTTGAACACTCGTGACTGCAGTTTATATAACAAATATTTATTTAATTATAATGTAATCAAAAGAATTAAATTGAGGTTCGATATAAAAAAGTATAGATGAGGTTTCAACTACTGAAAACAAACCTAAATTTTAATAGTATCTTAGCGATTTCCAAAAAATTTTACATGTTGAAATCAAAAATTATGTTACATCTACAATGATCCTTCAAAAGAACTTTAAATAGATAAAACATGTTAAAAAAACATAAAAATATTCTGACAATTTTCCTTTTTTTACTTTGTACATACTGCATACATAAGATGTGCAAAATAACCGATACAATTTTACAAAGTCAATAAAAGTTTTCCATCTTAGGAACTTATAATATGCTATATCGCATTTAACAACATTTCACACACATATTACAACGGTTGTCATAACTAATATTATATGTTTCTGAACATATTTTGTTGCTGTTAAAACTTAATGGGAAACAGTCAGTGGTACCTGCTGGTAGGTCTGTGAAATATACTTAGCAAATGTATGGTTAGTGTAGTTCAAACCCTTTGTTTCATTTGCCTTATTTGTCGTTATACCTGCACTTTGCGATATTTGGGGAATTAAGGCTGCCACATATATGAACTTTATCTATCTAAACTGGAATACTATAATATCAAACTGTATTTCCTTAAATAATCATCATCATCATCATCACCAGCTGGAAGACGTCCACTGGGTGGGAGGTCGTCCAACACTACGTCCTCCGGTACGGGGCTGCCACTCGAGAACATTTCTTCCCCAGTGGTTGCCGGTTCTGTGAGTGATGTGGCCTGCGCATTGCCACTTCAGCTTGCTGACTTTCTGGACCATGTCGGTTACTCTCGTTCTCTTGCGGATCACCGAATTACGGATCATATCTCGCAGAGAAACACTGAGCATAGCTCTCTCCATAGCACGCTGAGCGAGTCTAAGTTTATTTAAGAGGCCCACATTTAGCAGCCAAGTCTCAGTTCCGTGTGTCATCACCGGTGGCACACACTGGTCGAAGACTTTGAACGTTAGACTCTGCGGTAATTTGGACTAGAAGATACCCTTTAACTTCCCGAACGCTGCCCATCCGAGTTGGATTCGGCGGTCGACCTCTTTCTTGAAGTTGGATTTACCTAACTGAACAGTTTGACCTAGGTGTATACCTCAATTCTTGAAGTTGTTGATCAGTATGTATATATACTGATCAACAACTTCAAGAATTGAGTTCCCAACGTGAACTGGTATAGGTGCTACATGAACGTTGAACATGACTTTCGTTTCGTTTTGATTTTACTAACAAAACTGTTACCAGCCTGACTAAGACGTGTACACTATATTTTTTTGTGTCAAATTAAATTTCTGGACTCAGATTCATCAAAAGGGAGCACTTCCCGTTTGGCATAATGTGTGGTTCAATGCTTATAACACATGTAATAATAAATAAAATGATAAATACATACATTTTTTAATATCGAATGGTCTACAATGATAAGGCATAAATTGTATTATTGTCCAACATTTTACATTACGAAGAGATCTTTTTCAACCTATGGAGAGTAATAATAAATATCCCTGGACAAGTTTCAGAAATTGAATCTAACTACAAAGTAAGCAAATTGTATGCTTGTATCACGGGTATTAGTCAAAGATTCTCATACATAGAAATAATTAAAGACATCTCAGAATAAATTCAACAAACTCACATACCTGGAAATGCAGGCATCTATATGTTCATTTCGCTCATACCTGCCCCCGTTCGGGAATCGAACCCGGAGCCTCACGATTGCTAGGCGTGTACGCTAGCCCCTCGACTAACAAAGTGGTCAAAATATTCAGTAATAAGATAATAAATTAAAAACAAACAATGAACTATATATAAAACCAAATTACCTAATGCAATAAAAAAAAATAGAGATACTAATACACATCATCATAATAGATAGAATAGAATAGATAATATAAAATAGAATATTTAGAATAAATAGACACAATAAAAAAACATATCACCCAGACAATAGACAAAAGACAGACAGAGATTTTCTAATTTTTACATCTTAGCCCTACTAAACTTGTTTCATAATATTAAACTAGGACCATTACTGCGACACAAGCCTGGTTGTGTGTCAAGTACCAACAACGTGACTTATGGTATGTTGGACAACATCTCACTGCCACAGAGCACCCGTTTGTCGACTTGTTACACCTAAACCAGTCGTGAGAACATAACTTAACTCATTCAAATCTGACTAAAGCAATTCGCTACCTTTGTCCTACTCCATGTGTGCAAGTGATCAGTCGTATCAGAGTAACCCACAGCGGTCGAGTAATCTATCTAAATGCACTGCTTAAGGCCGGTGGCTTCTACTTTTAGAAATTAAATCTCAAACATTTAAATAAATGTATTGAATAAAGATTAAGAGCGTCAACAGAACACGCTATCTGTGAAACGCAACTTTATACTTTGATCATGTTTCTACCGACAACGCATAAATATACACAACTTACTATTTCACTTTTTACTACAGCTGTGCATTGTTTCTAAGTTGATCTGTAAATTACATATATCAGTAGGTACGAAGATTTCGATATTCTCAAACATCAGTAATCTTGTGTGCGATTCTATACATGCGGATGTAAAATAATCCTTTATTTTGCTAATTCCGCGTAAGCAGTGTAACTGTTGTGGCAAATAATCTTCCAAACGACACAGAATGTGACAAGCCTAACTGACGTTCCCACTACCCACCTCCTTTGTAAGGGACTTGACGTGAAGATATGTATGTATGTATGTATGTATGTTATAATGGATTTCCGCAAAGTAACGCCTGATTCAATAAAATATCTATACATGTGATTAATCTTTACGTAATTTGGCCACTTTTTTTACAAGTCTGCCAACCACTATGTTAGATGTATCCGTCCACAGTATCGGTTGCTTCTGACCAATCAGTCACTACCCACCCTGTGCGTTTTCAATCCATTTGTGTTTGACACAACACGCCCTGTTGCGTAAGGGATTAGTCGTATCTGAGTCGTAACCATTCACGTTCAATTAACCCGCCGCGTTGGCGCGACCCGTTATGTCAAATGTATTCGTTGCTTGCAGATGAATAAACCCCTCGCGTCTTAGCGACCCCTCACTTGAGCAAGATACATGTCGTTTATTGGCTTACCCTTCAATTTAGCGTGTCCGTTATGTCTAAGAGATACTGTTGTCTAAGAAAACTGTACGATTCCGTTACCCTCTATGTCGAGCACTGATAACGCACAACCGTCGAATATTTGAATCCTCTAACATCGCTGTTACTGCGCCGTCTAAGATAGATTCGTTTTTCGAGCCATCTATAAACAACATATATTTTAACTTGATCCATTTCCCTGAAACTGAAAAATTATTACAAAAGCATGTGTCCACAAGAACTTGTCTCGATAGGCGTTTAGTGAAAGTATTTGTGCCTCACAAGGAAAAGATATTGAATTTATCTAAAACATATTCTATATCTTGAACATGTTCTAATCCAACGTTGATATTAAAAAAAAGTCCGACATTATCATATTTTAGTGTGTCTATACTGTAATATATAAAGAGGTTCGATGGTCAAGCAAGAACGCTCAATTCCAGACTTTGCTTCAGCCTTGTCTAGTGCAAGGGGAATATAATATAATGTAAAAACGTTTACATTAGCCAAGTCAGTCGGTGGAGGCAAGCTATATTGGTGCAGCAAGATTGTTTTTATTTCTTATACTAGCAGAGTATACATCACTTTTTTTTTGTTCTTACCGTGCTTGCTTACATGATATTAAGAAATTCTGAACAGGGTAATATGCAATTGATGTTTACAAATTTAATTTGCTAAAACTTTGAAATTGATAAAAAAACTACCGTAATCAGTCAATGAAAATGATTCATATTAATGCTGTTTAATATCTGAACCTAGTTTCAACGTTTTTATGTTTGCCTTAGTGAATTCATACTTTTAAATTCTTTTTTTTTGGCTAAATATTATATCTTTATATTAAAAACACAGCTTAAATTATTCCTGCCGTTCATATTTATCCGTTTTAATTTTTTTTGTAAGTACCTACATGATTTCATTTTGACGCTGTTTAAAATTCGAGGCACATGAAAATTCGTTTCAAACGTTTTTGAAAAATAAAATTAGAACTAAAGGAATTCGTGTGTGATTTTATTTATTTCTCTTTCTTTAGTTAGGCTTAACATTACACCTTCATATCGAATACATAGAAGGAATTAATCTAGTTATTCATTTTTATCCGTTTTACCATTTTTCAAAAGTTTGATATGATTTCATAATTTACATAACATTTTTTTTTATTTTCGCGTATGCTATTCTTATGCCAGTAGTCATAGTTATTATGTAACGGGCAACCATGATGCTCTAATGAACTGTTATAGCATTCAGTACTCTGTAAAGATCATTTAAATCATACTTCTAATACACTCTCAGTATTCATTACATTGAAAAATGAAAATACGTTTATTAACGTCATTAAAAGAGCATACAAACCACGCAATTGAGTGTTAGCATTATCAGCTATAACTGATCCCGATATGCGACTTATTGTTGTTAGTTACAACTTTTTATTTAGAAAAATTATTGAGTTGAAAACAAAATAAAAAATAAATGATTTAGCATACAAGCGCGACATTGTTTATCGCCGTTAACTTTCAACTTAATGGTAAACAAATGTATAAATTTAAAATTCATTAATGGTTCAAATTCAAATAATTGTAACTTTTACTTGTCTAGTCTTTGACAATGTTATTTCAATGAAAAAAAAATGATGTACTTATATTCATTAGACTAATCATTGTAATACATTTTAAATAAAACTTAGTCTCTTATATTTGAAATAACGTACCTTGATTACAATATCTTTAATAAAAAATAACGAAAAATAACCTTAACGTTTACGTAAGATCTTTAAGCCGAGGTAGATTTTTATCCCGGCTATCTTATGTACCACTTTCTGAACTGTTAAAGACTCAGAAATTGAAACATATTTGTGATTTCAAACATATATTTAACTCACATTATCATCACAACTCAACATTTTAGGCTTACCTTAGCACACTTAATTAGACACTGGCTTACACATTGCATAAATATTAGGCCCTTCCTGCTCCACGATCCGACACGTAATGGCAGCCTCCAATATGGATCACTTATATTTATAGGTATCAACTCTGAGCTATAGCTGTGTTGCCATATCATGCCATATTAACTATAGACAATTCATATTTCTAACACAAGTTACATTAGGTGTTTTTATACGGTACATTTGTTTAACTAAATTTGCTGTGCCCAGCAGGCAAGCTTACGTTATGGTAACGTAATGGTAATCAGCTTTTGCAGCTACATAGGAAAGATAATGCAAAGAAAATTTCAAATTGTATAATGAAAAACTAACTGAAATAGATCAATTCAGATTAAATTACACTAGGCACCGCCTAGAAGATAACCGTGGGTTTTAGGCTGGTGTAAACTGTGTTGGTGGGTGCTTTATTAGCAAATGAAATACCTTCTTTCGAAATCCCTTTAATGGAAGGGATTTCAAATTATCAGAAATTTGGTTATATAGACGAATGGATTTGCAATATACATCCTATTAATATTATAAACTGTGAAAGTTTGTATGTTTGTTTATAACCCCTTCACGCAAAAAACCGCTAAACTGATTTTCATGAAACTTGGCACAAACATAGAACGGTAACTTGGATTAGCACGTAGTTATATCCTGAAAAATTGTTCCTGCAATTGACCACTAACCGTGAAACGTAGCAGGAAAGAGCTAGTTATTTTATCAATATTAAGTCTTTGATTAGGAACATGTAGTTTCATACTATTTTTGAAGTGTGTAATTCCTAATACGTTATTATGATATTTGAATTGTAAAGCGATAGAATATAATAGCGAGTAAAGACCACTATGTTTATTAAAATTAAGTTGTATTTTAGGTTAAAATACGGTATGTGTAATTTAATAATCAGTATATTATCGTAATAATACAATAACGTTCCATAGTTACAATTATCTAACTGCAATTTTGT